>PVLD010003701.1:0-137612 GCA_004027595.1 Dinomys branickii
AGTCAATATCCTGACTCTGCAGGGTGCCTGGGGCTTCCTGCAGCTCAGAGAATTGTACTGGAAAATGTTGCCGAATCACACCCTGCCTCAGAAGAGAAGCAGAAGGTAGAAATCCGAGATGCACAACTCCTGCTTCCCATCAAAGCCAAGTTAAGCGACTCCGATTAAACGGGGAGGCGGTGTGTGTGTGTGTGTGTGTGTGTGTGTGTGTGTGTGTGTGAAAGTTAAAAGCCAGAGAAAGGATGGTGGTGCTCTCTAACCCTGAGGCCTTTAAAAGAGCCGGAGATTTCACCATCCTTGGTAGCTACCCCTGTCTCCCCAAACATTGAGGCAGACCAAGCAAATGTCTTCCTCCCAACAGCTCCTCCTTGGCAGGTAGGCGGGAAGATGCACGGATGCCGGGAGTGCTGCATCCGCCCTGAAGGGGGCACAGCAGGGGGCGGGGCTTAGCAGGCAGGTCCGAGGGCGGCCTGCAGAGGGCGCTCTGGCGAGTCCCGAGCAGCCCTGGGCTCCCACTGCCTGGTCCTGGAGCTCCGTCTCTCCACCCTCTGAGGACAGAGGCTGAGTCTCCTTCACCCCCGTACCCCAGGGCTCAACACCGCACGTGGTCCCTCAGAGTGCTGAGTGAACCTTGGAGCAGGAAGAACAGGAAAAAGAGGGAGGGTAAGAGCGAGAGGGAGGGAGATCCACCGAGAGAAAGAGGGGGATGGGAGAAGGAAGGAGGAGAGAAGAGGCCAAGGTCAGAGCAGACGGAAGGAAGGGACTGAGATCAAGTCAAGGAAAGAATGAAAACATGAACAAAGAGAAGGGAGAAGACGAGAAGAGAGAAGACAACAGCCAGCACTCTCAGAGCGAGATCCCCGGCCCGTCCTGGGCGGCTTCCCACGTTTTCACTCATTTTATGGGACAGCGAGCTGGGCTGTCCCCTTCCCCGGAGGTGAGACACAGGTGGGCCAGCAAGGAGCCTCCGACCCCAGCCCTCTCTCCTTCTCTACCTTCAAAGGAGGAAGGGGCAGCACGAGCGGGGGACAGGCGAGGACACTCACCTTGCGGAGAGCTGGGGCACACGCAGGGCAGCCGTTCTGGTGATGCCTGCGGGGTTGGGGGAGGGGAAATATGAAGAGTTTAGCCCGTGAGCTGATGTTCTGCAGAGGCTGTGACTTCAGACAGTGGCTTAAGCGGGGAGGGACTGAGGGAGTCCACCCCAGTTTGCCTGACGCCCCACACTGTGGCACTGTCCTCCTGGGGGCGGTCGGGATGCTTTCTGGGCACCCTGCATCTCCGGGAAGTCAATGAAGGACGGCACAGAAAGAATCTACAGCATTTCAAACATCAGAGCAGAAGCTACAGCCCCACATATCATCAGAGAAACTGAGGCCAAAGGGACACAAAGGATATGCTTGAGCCAGATCACTTGGCTACACAGCACTGCTGCTGAGGCCTGGCTGAGTGGGTGCTGCATCTACTCCCGGAGAGAACCACGGCCTTCTCTGCCTCAAAACCAGCACCAAGCACCCCAGAATGGCCCTGTACATCCATGTCCCCTCTTCTGATGATGGCACCTTGACACTCTTCCCTCCCCACTGCCAGTGCGCAGACTTCGGGTGGGGCTGGCTCCAGCACTTCCAGGGAAGGCACTGTGGGGCCATCTCCTAGGCTAGGCTGGAGGACGAGGCCCAAGCTCCTGTGGAAGCGTCTTCCACGCCATCCAACCAGCGCGGGAGACGGGATGCAGGGGGTGGTGAGAAGTGACAGGAACAAGCCAGGCTGATTCACCACCGCCCAGCCCCCTGGGGAATATTTCGGTGCTAGCTCATCTTTAAAAACCCAACTCCATCCCCATGTCCTCGCTGCAGTCCAGACAAATCCAGACGGTGTGCCCGCCGATGGGTCGTGTGCCAATTCTCATTTCCTTTGTGAGGGCGGTGAGCTGTGCCTCTCTCAGCCCCTGAGTGCAGGCTCAGCAGACCACTTTGCATCCCTCCCCGCCCCCCCGGCTCCGAGACTTTGCAGGCTGCCTAGATCTCAGGCCTCAGCGTTGCCTGAGCAGTGGCAGTAAAAATCCGCACCTCACAAGCATGTGTGAGGGTTGAATGAGGCAGAGGACACCGACGATGATGATGAAACCCATGATTTACCTGGTGCTTGTTGTGTGCCAAGGTCCCTCCTAAATGCTTTACTTGGATTAATTATTTTACTCCCCGTAATCACTCTCCTCACGTTCTTAGAGGAAGAGCAGGAGGCCCAGAGAGTCCACATACCTCATCCAGGGCCTCACAGGTCAGAAGGGGCAGCTGTGTGATCTGAACCCACATGGCCCAGCACTGATCTGCCTCAGGCATGACAAAGGGCGGACCAGGACAGTCATCCTCATACAGCAGTGAGCGCTCCTGCAGGAGCTGACTGTGTGCCAGGCCCTGGGTTAATGGCTTAGATGCGTGATCTCATTTAGCCCACACAAGTGCGTCACACGCCGGGCAGCAGATAGAGGAGCAGGGGCTGTAAGGGCTGGGGACTGTACTCAAGTCTCATAGCAAGGAAGCTGTGACTCCAACCCAAGGGCTAGGGGAGTCCAGAGTCCAAACCTATACTTCTCCCACCACCGGGTCAGGTTCTGTCGAGGCCTGAACCACTGGGGAGGGTTGAGGGTGACGGTGGTCTTAACATTCATTTACAGAGCTATAGTTAAAGTTCAAAAACAGAGAAATGTCTTTATTTGGGGTGGGGAAGGGTACTGAGGATTAAACCCAGGGCTTTCACACTGAGCTATACCTTTGGCCTATGTTTCATTTTTAATTTTGAGACAGGGTCTCACTGAATCACTAAGTTGTCCAGGCTGGGCTCAAACTTAGAATCTTCCCGCCTCAGCCTCCCAGAATGCCAAGATTAAGGACATGGCCTGATGGCCTGCTGCCCCAAGAATTATCTGTTTTATCTTATGAAAGAGCATGCATTGCCAACAGTAAGAAAAACTGTGCGACTCTCGTTTCAGTTATAGATGAGAGACTGTGTGGTGGGTGGATTGCTGAGTGTGGGCGTCCACTTGTTACAGATCACAGTGAAGAAGACTGAAGGAGGTTAGCCCAGCAGTGCGCTGATGTCAAGGACAGTGCTTGGCACCAGCAGATGCCCCACGAAGCTCCTTCCCTCTCAGAGCTGGTGCCCCAAGAAGGACCCATTGCCCCTTCCTCTTCCTCCCCAGGGCCAGAGAACCAAGCGCCTCATTTAGAAGCAGCCACCGTCTCATTATCGGGGAAAGCTCATGACTTGAGTGTATTTAGCAATACATGAATTACTGAATTAAACATTTGGGATGGTTTCTTTCATAAATATGTACATATTCATAAAAATCTGAATCTAGGGGAACAGCATTCCTATGGGCTCCCATGAACTCGGCATCCCGTAAGTGGCAAGCGTCTTTTCTGCAGTCTCCACGGTGGCATTTGCATCGCCTGTGCCCATCCCTCTCAGCCGTGGAGCCTCTGCCTCACTCCCCATAGCTCTGCACCCCATCACACACACCCCTTCCCACCCAGAGACCGGGGAGCCCGCAGGGAGGAACAGGTGTTCTTGAGCAGAGGTTTCCCTTTTGCAGACTACATGATTTTTGAAAAACAGACTTTTGCCTGTTTTCTACTGGATCATGCTTAACCTTTTCATCCCGAGACAGCTGGAGGAGTCATGAGGCTGGAAAATGTGTGCATTATATACAGAATGGCCTCCTTTCTCCTGCTTTTCTTTCCCACTCTCCTGCCCTTCTTCTCTGCCTCCCTTTCCTCTGGTGAGCATACCGAGACTTCACTGATGACCCTGAGGGTCATGCTCAGGCCACTCTCTAGGTCCCTTCCTCCCTCAGGGGCCTGAGGTGGGTCTCTCTTGAGGTTGGGGTTTCCAGGTACTGGTCACAGAGCTGAGGCCAGGACTGCCCAGACATGGAGCCACAAGCCTCCCTTTTCCTCTGTGCTTTGCTGTCCAGGGCTGCTAGTCCTTGGAGGTCCTGGGCACCAACGGCTCACTGTGCATGTGTCATTGCCAAAAATCACTGTCTACCAGGAAGTGGGCTTGATGAAGTGGTCACGGCAGACAGTGCTGGCTTCAGTACAGCAGGTGGAGATTACAAATCACCACGGTAGTCACAGTGGACAACCTGGTGCTCAATGAAGCCCAGGATGCCTTTCAGTGACTACTCATGTGCCCACGTCATCATTTTCTTAAGGTCATAGGATTCAACAGATTTTTCTGGATGGCAGGTCAGAGCCTGGACAGACACGAAGTAGAGGCACAGGAAGCCGCATGCCCTGTTCAGCTGGGCAATGACCTTGCCACAGCCTTGGCAGCACCACTGGGCAGGGCTAGTGCTCTGGATGCATCCTGGCCATTGCATTACAGCGTGTCAGAGGGCAAGGAGGTGACAGGAATGAGTCCCTCCAGTGGACCCTGGCCTCAGATAGGGTGCATAAGCAGTACCTGAAATCTGGGGACCCGTCTTCAACACAGACCACCAGCAAGAGGGACAGAGATACTGAACCTCTGATGTCACTCTTCAGGGGAGCCCCAAGCATGGAGACATGATGCTTAGCGCCCCCTGACACTGGTGGATGGATACAAGCCTTGTCAGTGCCACTGAGGTTGCCACGATGGACTCACATTACTGCATCTAAGCCTTGAGGCTGAGCTCAATGGAGAGACACTGCATACAACTTAGAGCGCCCCCTGCCAGGGGTGAGCACAGCTCCAGCGCCACGTCACCCAGCAGGGCCAAGTCTGTTCATTTCAACTTCACCAGCGTGTCATGGGGAATGTGGCTGGCACAAAAGATGGTACAGCTAGCTCTCAGGTGGGCACAGGCAGAGAGCCCCCTCCACTTCTCAATTTAAGTCTCTTCTTCTCCAGCACCAGAGGGCTGAGGGCAGAAGGATTAGCTAAGCAGTGGCCAAACCTCTGGGATGTGCGTATCTGTTCATGGCCCGCCACAGCCAGGCATGAGCTGGGAGCTGGTTACAACAATGAGCAAGGGCAGCCGGGGGTCCCCGCCCTAGTGAAGCCTCCTGTTTATCTGCTGGGGAAGACAGGAGGCAAACACATCACCGCACAAATGAGTGCTGAATAACGAGATAGCGAGGTACAGATTAAGAAAGCAGGTGGTGCAGACCAAAGCACCTGGATGTACCTGGCGATTTTGCCAAAACATGGACTCTGATTCTACATGTCTCAGATGCTACCCAGGGGATGCTGATCTGCAGGTCTGCAGCACGGCTTAACACTGAGAGCTATTGAAAATGTGGGCTCATGAAAATCAATCTCCATTCCAGAAGTAACAAAGTCCAATACACACTGGGGTTAAGAAGGCAACACAGCTTGAACATCTCTTATCGGCAGTGCTTGGGACCACATGTACGTTGGATTGTGGAGTTTTTCAGATTTTGGAACATGTATACTAAGATATCTTGGGGGTTATGTCAGCTTTTCACCCCTATAACCAAATACCCCAGGCAGTTAACTTATAAAGAGGAAAGTTTTATTTTGGCTCACGGGAATCTAGTCCAAGCACGAGTAGCCGCATAGCTTTCAGCCTCTGGCAAGGGCGCACTTCATGGTGGAAGTGTGTGGGGGGGCAGTCTGCTTACCTCACCAGTCAGGAAGTGTGTGGGGGAGGGAGGGGCACACAGCCTCCCCAAGGGATGCCCTAGGACTATTGAAATCCTATAAGGCCCTGTCTTCTAAACATCCACAGTGCCTCGCTGGTGACCAAGTCTTTAACCCACAGACTACTGGGTGCGGGGGGACACTCAGTATCCAAGCTGTACCAGCATGGGACTCAGGTCATTTTACATACACCTTCTATACATGGCCTGACAATGTCTTTCTACAAAATGTGTTTAATGACTGTGTGCAGGAAGCGAAGATTTGTGGTGTGGTATTTGCTGCTTGGAGGCATCATGAAGAGGCTCAAAAGGTTTCTGATTTTGGAGGTTTTCAGATTTGCATTTCTGGATGAGAGGTTCCCCATCTGTGTAGAGGAGCACAACGTAAGATCCAGTTTTCAAGTAAGGAAACTGCACCTGTAGGCTTGTGTGAGTGCACACCTAGGGGTGACTGTGTCTCTCTGTGATCATATGCAGTACCTTGCCCAAGGACACATACAGTTCGTTCGTTCGTTCGTTCATTCATACACTTCATCGACATTCCTTATGCACCTAATGGGGGCCAAATCCATAATCCAAATCTCAAGATTTGTTTACTGACTGTTCTTTCTAAAGAAACCAGGTAGACCTAAGTGGTCAGGATGAAATTCAAACCCCGCCTCTGTGGTGCTATAGCTATATGCCCATCTCTTTCTCTGGGTCTTGGGTTCCTCATCTGAAAAACAGGGCAACAGGTCGTGCCTGCAGAGGAGGTGGGTACCTGCCAAGTGGTAACCACACCCCATGCAGGAGCCGCAATTACTTTTCCATTGTCCTGGGGCCTTGCTCAATGCCATGCGCTCATTCCGGCTGTGTACACTTTTTCACCTCTCCCTGGGAAGATTAAGAAGTTAATCATTGTGAAAGCAGCAGTGCTGTTCTGTTGCCTAATTGGACCCTGAGGACTGACTCCTAAGGATCCCACAGGGAGCAAGGCGGTGTCTAGTGCCAGCGTGATGTCCCAAGGCAGGCCTTTGCTACGGGAGGTGCGTGTCTATAAACTGCTTAGCTTACCTCCCTGGGGTGGGGATTTAAGTCGCACCCATGCCGGGACAGCAAAGCTGGAGGAGCACCCTACCAGGAGTCCAGAGGTGTGGGCTCCAATCCTGACTCCTATGGAGTGGCTGCATGATTTGTCCATCATGGGGGTGTTGCTGGGGCCCGAAAGCAATGAGGCCATGCGATGGTTTTAAAGGGTCCACAAGTACATGCTTTTCTATTGAAATCGTCACAGGCTTATTTTAAAGCACATCAGAATCAAAACAAGTTATAAAAGTCATACTTTTCCTGAAACTAGTTCAAGTTAGCTCTTAAAAGAAATTTATTTCAATGGGGTTGGAGTATGTGTGTGTGTGTGTGTGTGTGTGTGTGTGTGTGTGTGTGTGTGTGTGTACTACCGAGGGTTAAACCCAGGCTTTTGCACCGAGCTACAGTGGCACCCGGGTTCACAAACTTAATTTGTTTTACAATTTTGGAAAAGATGGCCTCATTTGTGTTTGTGTGGGAAAGATGGCTGTGGTCATGTTGGTCACCTGATGAAGAGTTTGCAAACAAAAACAAAATTTTGCCAAATGTTTTTGTGTGTGAGCCAAATTGTTCACAAACAAAACTGTTCATGAACCAAAGCACCACTGTATATCCCCAGCTCTTTTTGTATTTTTTATTTTGAGACTGAGTCTCACTAAGTTGCTAAGTTGTCCAAACTGGACTTGAATTTGGGATCCTCCTACCTCAGCCTCCCAGAGTGCTGGGACTACAGGCTCATGCCCTCACACCTGGCTAAGGGGGTTGTAAATAAAAATTAATGAGCAAGTGGCAGTACATGTGGTCCCAGTGTAGGGCAGAAGGAACACGTTACATGGAGAGTCAGGTCATGGACAAATGTGTTTCACCTATGCAAGATGTGGGGGAATTTGTAGTACTGGGTGACCTTGTTCACACAGGAGGGATTTGCTTTTCCTTAGCACTGCACAATAGCTACAAAGTGCATTCTCTGTGCCCCCCAGGTGTGAAAGGCCCTATGAAGCCTTAGTTGGTGGCTGGGAGGCGGGACAGGAAGTCAGGACCTGTGCAAAGCTCTGGCAGCTCCGCCTGCCTGGATGAAATGCACTGAAGTCTGCCAGCATCAGGCTGGTGCCAGCTAGATTGAAGCTGAAAATGAGGCCTGGTCCTGCTCAGGACAGAGGCAGTGCAGGAAGTCAGAGAAGCTGGCTCGTCCCATTGTTCTGCATGGTGTCAACCTTTCCTGAAACACTTAATGAGATTATAACCTCAGCTTTTGAAAATTGTATCTGCATTTTAAAAGAGAAAATTTCTTTCGCTCAGTTTTACTTTTTTAGTACCCTAAAATTCCACCTCTCTTTCCCAAAGAAAGGGGTACAATTCATGTCCAATTTTCCCTTGAATGGTAATGACCATTAATCATATTTCTCTAGTGGGTCCTACGAGGGTGGGTACCATACTAAGGATTGCATGAGTATTATCTCCTATAACCCAACAAGGAAGTTTTATTGTCTATACCTTTTAGTCATGGAAAGTGAGGCAGGGGAAATTTAGGACACTTTACTAAGTATTCAAACCTAATATTGACCTAAAGTTATCTTATTGACCTAAGTTATCCCCCAGTATCTCTCAGTATGTATCCATCCATGCATCCATCCATCCATCCATCCATCCACCCATCCATCCATCCACCCGTTCATCCATCCATTCACCCATCCATCCATCCATCTACCCATCCACCCATCCATCCACCCATCCATCCATCCATCCATCCATCTACCCATCCATCCATCTGTCCATCTACCCATCCACCCATCCATCCATCCATCCACCCATCCATTCATCCATTATGAAAGATCTGCTATGAGCCAGGCACTAAGTTATATGTTAAGTAAGAACAGGAATCTAAATACACATATAAGGATGAAAAACTGTCTTTGTCCCAGAGGAATTTTATAGCTAGAATAATGGTTCTCAACTTTGGCACACAACAGACTTAACTGGAGTGCTTTGAAAAAATTGGGGGGTCTGGGCCACACCCAGACCAATTAAAGCAGCCTCTCAGGGTGGGATCCAGGATTATCACTAAAAATAAACAACAACAAAAAAACCCCAAAACATTACAGATGATTCCAATATGCACCCAAGTTTGAAAATCAGTGTTGGAGCCTGGTTCTCAAGATGTGGCCCATGGGCCAGCAGCCTCGCTACCCTGTCCAGGGAATTATAGCCACCGTCCTTTCTAACCTGGGTGACCTCCTATATGTGCTTTCTTAATTTCTCACAGAAATGACCATTATCTGAGGTTCCTTATTTAAAGATCCAGTACTTGCCCCTTGCACTAGAAGGCAAGTTCTAGAAGCTTGGTTCCTGTTTCCTGTCCACCACTAAGTCCCAGCCTTGACCTCAGGGCGTGGCCCACAGTAGATATTTGGGAATCAGCTACTGGAAAAAGCAGGCAGCAAACATAATCTTCATTATTAGCAGAGGCGACTGAAGCTCAGACAGGGGCAGAAATGAGCAAGTGATGACAGGGATGCAAGTGTGGCCTGGATGGTTCTGAACCTGTCGATTATGACATTCAGGGACCTTGGAGAGGCAACAAGGTACCCCTGGGAGCAGCGTGACCGTCTGGAGGTTGACCGAGTTCCCAGTGCTCCGAACACAGAAGATGCCTCTGTCTGTTAAGTACATTACAGGACGAATGGAGAAATGAGCGAGAAACGACATCCACATCTCCCTGTAGAGGGGCCCAGAAGGCTCCGCTGTGCGGCAGAAGTGAAGGTGAGCGAGTGAGAATTTGGAAAAGAGAAAGGTGGCGGGAAAAGCACCCTCTATGCTACATTTGGGCCTCTCAGGATCTTCCCTGGAGAAGCAGCGCCCAGTTGCAAGAGCAGCTTGTGCGACAGTATGCTGCAGCGGCACTGCTTGTGTAGGCAAAATGAAACAAAACGAAACAAATTACAAATCAGCCTTACGGACACACACCTCTTACTGCAGATACTCTGCATGCTGAGGCGGGAGAGTAACGTGTGTGAATCCTGCCCTGGGCAACTTACTGAGACTATCTCAAGTTTTTAAGAAAAGGGCCGGGGTGAAGCTCAGTGGTAGAGCACTTGCCCAGCATGAACAATGCTCTGGGGTCCATGCTCTGTGAAGCCACTTCCTTGGCCCCCATTAAGGATCCCACAAAGAACATAAGTGTTTGCCTGCTTTCATAGTGAAAGCTTTAGCATATATTGTACAGTTGAAAATAGAGAGGCAGATAGAACTAGATCATGGTATTGAATGTTGCAGAATTTCCCCCAGCAATCCTAAGATATTTGTAGTAAATATATATTTGGAAATATACATACATTCATAAATATGCATACTTAAATGATACAAATATTCATTTACATACATGCAACTGCATGGAAAAGGCCTTAGATACAGCAGCCCTGGCACAGGTTATTCTGGGGAGCAGAGGAGAAGCCAAGCTGGCAATGTAAAGGGACATCTGGTCATATTTTCCAAGTTTTTGTAAAGGTCCCACATTTATGTTACCTGGTGATTCAAAATTTATTTTCTCTTAAAAAATAAAAAAAGGAAGGAAGGGCCCCCCTGGGCAGGGGGAGGGCGGTGCGAAGGCTGTGAGCTGTGAAGCTGCTGGGACCCATGGAGGGGGAAGAGAGAGGCCAGGCAGGGAAAGTAGCCCCAGCTGGCACTTGGGGTCTCTCTCAAGGGTGGCACGTCCCCTACAGAGGAGAAAGTGGGCGTGTAACCCACCCCACGGCCACCTGCTCTGAATTTGGGAGCAACTTCTCTCTACCCCATTGCTCCCTCCCAAAGCCTTCTTGCTTGTGGCCCAGGCAGTGGCCAGGGTAAAGACAGTCCTTGTCCCCAGGTAGAGTGTTTTGGATCTCACTGCTAGGGCAGTTGGACAGCACTGGTCCAGTGATTTGTAGAGCTTAGCAGAAAGTGACTGTGAGTTGGTTTGTAAGTGGGGACTGGGGCCAGCTTGCCTGGCGTTGATTCCTGTGTGGGTCTAAGCTGTCTCATTAACACCGTGCACCTCACCTTCTGCACCTGTGCGGAGAGCTCACCATCTAATAAGGGTGTAATGATTGAATGAGAAACAGTATGTGTAGTGATTAGGAACATGGACCTGTGGGGTCAGACTCCTCAGGTTCGACTCTTGGCTATCATTTATCTGTGCCATCTCAATCGAGATATTTAAACTCCTTGTGCCTCAGTTTCTTCCCATGTAACTGGGGATAATAATGGTCCCAGCAGGGATTAAATGGGTTAATCTACGAATGCTTGGCACAGAGGACCTGCTAAGTGTTTGTTCTGCTGGTGACGGAGAGGGAGGAGAATCAGTTCCGACTCATCTGTTGATACGGCTTTGAACAACACCTGGCACAAAGTAAGTGCTCACAAAAATCAAGGATAGAGTGGAGCAGCAGGGATCTCAAGGAATGGCTGCTTCTCAGTTTCCACCAACTGGCATCCAGGTGGAAGGTGGCCCTAGTGTTGCTGAAGTGCTCAGCATTTCAAGGGAAACCAGGACTCCAGGTTTTTAAAAGCCCACGAAACCAAGCAAAGGCATGCCGGAGGGCCAGACTCAGCTGCACTACCAGGGTTTTGCAATCACTGTGGTTACTTGATTCAGAGGAGAAAGACAATGGAGTGGTTTGATCATTTACCATGTTCCAAGATGGCCAGGCTGGGCGCTTCACACCCCACTGCCCCACTGAATCCTTGCCATGAGCACTCTACAGAGTGGGTCGTTATTCAGCCCCCATCTGACAGGCGAGAAACCGGGGCTTATAAAGGTAAACACTTTGCTTGGGCTGGGAAGCGGCAGGGCTGGGAGTCAGAGCTGGACAGTTCTTGCTGGGCAGCCAGTGTCCTTTCTTGTCCCCCTTGGTGCTGAGATAGAGATGGTCCTAGCAGACTTGTGCCTCTACCCAGGAAACAAGGTTGACTGTCTCTCATAAGGCTTAGTGTTCAGAGACAGTCCCCCAAAGAGCCCTGACAGCTTACAGTTTACATGGATGTTCCGAGGTGCCAGGACAATGAGAGTGTGCCCCCTGCCATTCCAGCAGCCCAGACCCTCTTGGGGGCCTTTCACCTGGGATGTTCCAGATGACAGTATGCAAGGGCAATGTCACTGTCTTGGTGACAGCAGCAATTACTCACAGAAGCCTGGATTTGGCTGACAGCGAATGCCTTGTGGCAATGTATCGCACTAGACACACAATCCTCAGGTCTTCCGTGGCAGTTCTGTAGCATCTATGCCCCTGGAGCTGGCATCAAACACAGGCAGGGAAGGAGGACCAGCTGGGGGCTGAGAACCAGCAGCACACCCCCGGGTGGGCCGAGGAAAGGGTTAAGCCCGATGCTTAAACATAATAGCTGAATGTCTTTGCTAACTCTGAGCTCTACCAGGAAGGCTGACGGGTCCCAGCAGAGCAAACAATAGCTGGGATTGTTCTAGTGAAAACTAGTCTGGCTGCAGCAGTTGCCAATAATTTTTAAAACAGCTTTAGCTCTTCTGTGCTTCCTTGACTTCAACCCAACCTGAAAGCAAAAGGAAGACGAGCTCTTGCTGTCAAAGCGCTGTGACGAGATGCCTCAGCTGGCAGAAGATGGCAGAAGAAGGCTCTGCAGACAGAGCCGGAGCCCGAGACCCTGCAGGACACACCCTGGCCGGCCGGGCCCGGGACAGAGACTGCTCTGTGGTAAAGTCAGAGTTTGTCTGACTGGTGACGAATGAGACCAAGAAAGGGAGCTCAGGGCACGGATGTGCACACCGTCCCTAAATGATGACAACACTGTTAGTGACGCACACCAAAGTTGTGGTCCCAAGGCACCATGTAAATGGCAGGAGGGGGACAAACATCAGTCCCTCTTGATGCTCATGGGGGAAGCGGGGCCCGCCGTCTGTCACCACAACTCGCCGCAGAGCCCTACCTTCTCGGTCACTCAGAGCCCCCACCGCGTCGCTGTCGTGGCTCCACCTTAGTTTTCCCAGGCAGTCGTTGTTTACGGTGAGGCTGGGTGAGATCACTAGTTCTAGCATTTCCTTGTACCTGCGAGGAGACAAAGGGAAATATAATTTATTCATTAATTATGCATGCTTAGTAATGATTCCGATTTCTTTCCCTAACAGTACAAATATTAAAGCTGATAACCTAAACCTAGCCTTCTTATGCATTCAACATAATAAAAAATTCACTAAACTTTTCATCAAAGGGAAAGGAAGAATTGCAACGAGGTATTTGCTTCCCACTGGAGAGCATACCCACTTGATTAAAATGTCCCCCTCCTTCACACTCGATTTTCCCATTTAGAGGACTTATTATTGTTTTTTATTGAGGAATTATATTTTGATCTCGTAAATGCCATCTGAGTCACAGGCAGTGGACGAGGAGGGTTTTCCAGAGGGGGAAGGAGAGGCAGGTAGAGAGGAAGCATTTGGCTCTGGACACCCCAAGGGCAGAGGCTTGTAAGGATCAGGGAGCTGATCACAGGTAAGATAGCAAAACAGGCACGGTGCTATTTGTACAAGCGGAGCGAGGCGCGGACGTACCCAAGGTATTTAGCCAGTACCTTTAGGCAGTGAAACTACTCAGCCCATCATAGCTGGAAGAAAGAACACACTGGCTCATGATACTGGGACAGGTAATATGGTATGGGAGGAGGACGCAGGGACGGGTCTCCTTGGGTCTTTCTCCTTGTCTTACTGAAAATGTTTCCAACTTTTGTATTGTGTACACGGTCACTCTCTCTAAATTCCTACCTAGCAAGGTTAAGAAATGTGATTTCTAGTTAAAGGCACACCTTCAAAGGCCCCAGCTCTAACCAATCACGCCATCTGAATCACAGGCAGTGGACTAGGGGGTTTTCAACACTGATTCAAGTTGTCTTCAGAGAAAGGCTGTGGGGTCACCCTGGGGATGGTCAGTTTCCACTGTGTTACTAAAACATAGTGAGTGCCTTGACCGAGGGTGCAGATGCTTCTAGACTCAGAGTCTGTCATCCAAAGGTTATAAATTCAGCTCCCCAGTTTTGACACCCACTACCTTGAGCAAGTTACCAAAATCATCTGGAAAATGAGCATTATCAATGTACCTCCCTGACAAGGTCACGGTTAAGATGTGAGGTGTGTAAAGAGAGAACTTGGAGGCAGCAATCTAAATGCCACAGGAAGGAGCGACTACAGGCAACACATTCATATAATGGAATACGATGCAATCATGAAAAGGATCGAACTGGTCCACACAGCATGGCAGCAGAATGGTAGAGCTGAGCAAAGAGGCAGAAGGGCACCCAGAGCAGAACACAGTTTCTACGAAGTCTGAAACATGCAGATCAGTATGATATACTGTCAAGGTATATGGATGCATGTGACAAAAAACTAATAACTGTGCATAGGAATAATAAATACCAACTTCAGGAGAATGGCTGGGAGATGTGACCCAGCAGGTGGTGTCTCAAGTTTGTAAAGTTTTCGTTCAGGGGTGGACATGAACAACAGCCCATAGGCCAAATCCAGCCTGTTGCCTGTTTTTGTGTGACCCACAGTGAGCTAAGAATGGCTTGCACACTTTCAAGGGGTTGAAAAAAAAAAAGAGAGATTCCCTTTTGTGACACATGAAAACGGTGTGAAACTCAAATTTTGGCATCTGTAGGTTCTACTGGTGCGTACCTGCTCCTGGGTTGCCTGCCTTGTCCACAGCTGTTGCCACATCGCAACTCCTGAGCACAGTGGTTTCCATGGAGACTAGGCATGGTCCACAAAGGTGAAGATATTTCATACCTGGCAGAAAACGTTTGCCAAACCGTGTGCACCACTGTCCTGTGGTTTATTGCACATCTGTGCATGCTTGAGATGCTCAACTTTTTGGAAAGAAAGAAGTCAGTCTCTTAAGACTTGCATAGGACATACTTTATGTCTACTTTTTCAATCTGGCAAGAAAATACCACTGTCTTCATTACTTTTTTTGTCACAGACAAAATACCCGATGCCCATAGTTACGGGAGGAGAGGTTTATTTAGTTCACACTTTGCAGAGGTTTCAGTCCATGATTGGTGGGCTCCAGGCCAGAGTGGCTTGGCGGAGGGACATCACAGAGGAGAAACAGTTCACGGCACCCACAAAATAGCAAAAGCAACAAGGGAGGGGAGACAAGGCTCTTTCTGTCCCTCAGGCAGGCTCCCCACCCTAGGGCGGGTACAGCACTCACACACTAAATCCTAGCCAGAACGATGCCAAACCCATCAGTGGACTAATATAGTCACCACACACCCTTGATCCCAGCACCACACACTCTAGATCCAGTCACCTCTGAAAAGCCCTCCCATAGGACTACATGAAGCTTTGGGGGACATGTAGACACAAGCGGGAACACCAGCACCTAGCAGATTCTAGCGCTCATAATTTCATAACAGCCAATAAATGTTGGCTTCTAATGTTCTCCAGTGCACGTGGCTGGTGGGTACCATTCTCGCCAGATGTCATAGGTGCTCCGGTGTGAGGCCTAGGTGTCCTGATCTTTTCATACATTAAAGCATACTGTATGGTGTTTGGCGAAAAGCACCCATGGGATCTGCTGTCTGACTGTAGGTGCCAGAAATTTGCATTCTATCCAGATCATTCCTTTTGTTCTTTGGGGTATGTGCAAATAATGTAAAGTTACCAAATTAAGCTGGGCATAGTGGCACACACCTGTACAGCAGTCAGAGAGGCTGAGGCAGGAGGGTCACAAGTTGGACCCTAGCCTGGGACACTTAGTGAATTAGCAAGACCCTGTCTCAAAATAAAAAATAAAGAAGGCTGGGCCTGTAGTGCAGTGTGAAGGCTGTAAGTTCAATCCCCATTACCACATTAAAGTTTAAATAAATTTTAAAAATTTAAAATGATGTAAAATATAGCCCTGGGCTCCAAATACTCAGATGTGAAGAGTGTGGGTTTTAGAGGCAGCAAATGATGAGCTGCGTAACCAAATCTGGTCAAAAACAAAATGAGGGCCGGGGATGTAGCTCAGTGGCATAAGCACCTGCCTGGCAAGCGCAAGGTCCTGAGTTCGATCCCCGGTACCAAAATAAAACAACAACAACAAAAAACCAAAAAACCAAAAAAACCCAAAATGAATCGCTCCTCTCCCTGGGGTTTAAAAACATTTGAAGTAGTACCAATATGCTAAAACAAGCAATTTCACACACACAAATTTGAAGTTTTCAGCGTCTTGCAGAAGTGCAGGACTACTGCCATCGTCTTTCATGGTGAGTATGAGTTGCAGCCAAAGGGCGGCGGGCCCAGTGTTGGCAGAGCAACGGTCTGATCCCTGCAGACCCTGCCACTCCTCATGCTGTTCCACTGGGCCCTCTTTTCCCATGTAGATTTCCTCCTGCTCACTACTGGCACTTGCATTTGACACCCAAGACAGAATATTTTGAGAAAAGCCTGCTGAGGAAAGAGACAGCCATGTAACACTTCAGGCTGCAGCCACAGAGCCCACTTATCTCACTGACTGTTAGCGTCATTCCTAAGGGCCCTCAGCACATTCAGCAGCACCTGACTGTTGACTTCACAGCAGAGCGGGAGTGTGCTGGTGAGTTTCGAGCTCTGGGGGAGAGTTAAAGCTACTGCACATTTTGGTCATTCTCCTTATCCTGCTGCCTAAGGTCCTGGAAGGTCAAAGGCAACATGGAAATCATCCTATTTTCTCCCTAGCGCCCGACCCTAAATCTTGTTCATTGAGTCATCCAATTAATATCTGTTGGAGGATAAGGGAAGGGAAGGGTCAGGCGGACAGAGTAACAAGAACAGAGGAACTCTATACTCAAGAGATCAGCTTGCTCCATTAGGATTTTTAAAAAATTTCCATTTATCTTTATTTTCCATCCCACTGTGGGCAATGACTCTAATGTATTAAATATGTAATTAGGTTCCTTTATAAATGATCCCATGTTGTTTTCTGTGTGGTATGATTTAATTTACATGTTTATTAGGTTTTTGATTTGCAGTGTGCAGTATGATTCAAAAATGCTGATAAGTAACTGGATGGATATCTAGCTTGTAGCTGTGACTCTGTACCATGTGTCCGTTCTGTATTTATGAATTGTCCTAGTGGTAAATATAGAAGTAGCCTTCATTTCTCAGCCACCACATACAATGCTGCAGTGAGTGAACATCTTCATTTAAAAATGTTTTTATGTCAGGTTGGGTGTGGTGGTGCACACCTGTACTCCCACATTGTTGACAACATGTGGGAGGCTGAAGCAGGAGGATCACTCCAAGTTAGAGGCCAGGCGAGGCTACAAAGTGAATTCAAGGAGAGCCTGAATTGCATAGTGAAACCTTGTCTTAAAAAACAAATTTTTTTATATCTATCTCTACATACGTACACACAGTCTTCTTCTTATTATTATTTAGCTTCTTGAGACAGGGTGTCCTACATAGTCCAGGCTGGCCTTGAATTCACTTTGTAGCCTAGCCTGGCCTTGAACTTGCAGTGATCCTCCTGCCTCTGCCTCCCGCATGCTGGGATTACAGGCATGCGCCACCACGCCCAGCTGTACGCATATTCTTATCCATATATATACTCAAGGAGGATGATTTCTGTGTTGTATGATGTACCCAAAATGAACTTGACTGAGAACCAGCATGCTGTGCTTCGTAATTCCTGTGCTCATCTAGATTCCCACCCGAAGCGCACAGCTCGACTTTTGTAGTCTCCTGCTCACACTTGACGTTGCCCAGCTTTCTAGTTTTTGCCAGACTTACGAGTGGAAAATGATAGCTTGGTTGTTTCCATTTGCATTCCTATGATTACTAGTGAGTTTGAGCTTGTATTCACACCACTGGGGCTATGTGTGTTCGGGAAAACTGCCTATCCCTGTCTTTGGTCTTTGCCTGCCCTCCTACTTTTTTTGTTTCTGTTGTTATTAGTTTCCTAGACTGCCTTGTGTCAGGTCATTGTTGCTTTCCAGACAGGGTCTCACTATGTAGCCCAGGCTACCGTTGAACTCATGGAAAACCTCCTGTCTCAGCCTTTGGAGTGGTGTGTGCCACCAGGCCTGGTCCAATAACTTTTTAATGTCCAAATATTCTTTCCCTATTCCTGACATTACAACTTCAACTGAATGCTAAGCCATTCACTTAATTTACCTTTCCTATTCAAAATTTTTATTGTTTTTAAAAATTATTATCATGTCTTCAATTTATCTGCACCTGCCATTTATATAGTTTAAAGGTATGTTTTTCTCTAACATTGGAGAGAATGAAAATAAGCCAGTTTTCATAATACATGTTAAGCTGTTTGACTGAATCCACTTTCCAGCTATGATGAGACAGGCTATATTTTCAGTTTATTTCACAATCATGATTAAAAACAAAAGCCATGAGAAACTATTTTAAGGCACTGAAAGATGAAAATAGGAGGGCTTGAGGGCCCAAGGCCTCTGTGAGGTCAGAAATGGACTAAGTCTCTAGCAATTTTCCCGTCAAGATATTTGCCAACTTATAGGCAAAGAAGAAAAACATGGCAGCTTAGACTTCCCCAGCCAAGAATTGAGGGATAATAGGGTACCTTGGACACAAGGAGCCAAAAGCCTAGGAACATGAGATCCACAGAAGCGTGAGTCTGATATTGTTGACAGTTATTACCTTTGCAGCAGTTGCTGCAACTAAGCTGGGTGAGGTAAGAATAGAGAAACCAAGGAGAAAGAGGTGGCTTAACGAGGAACTAAAGCAGAGCTTTTGGCCACCCACCAACACTAGGGAGACAAAAATTGGAATTCACAGCCCATTAAGGATGAAGATCCCAAGCTTTTAACTGAGACCCCTAAAGGGTTATTCTCTTGGAGTAATAGCAAACCAGCTAGATCCTGCCTGGCATAATCTTAATACCATATTGGATCAAACCAATTTGCTTCTTCAATTGCCATTTTCTGGAGGAAAAGTAGCTTTCTATTTGGGAATATGTACTCCTCCATAGTACCCAGAATTGTTCATATGTAATAAAAAATTACCAGACATGCAAGGAGACAAGCTCAAAGATCAAAAACCAATGCAGAAAAACCAAACCCATGAGATTAAGATATCGGAGTTGTCCAAAATGGACTCCCAAATGACTATAATAATATGATGATAAAGAAAGAATATTTAAGAATGGGAATGCTACCAGTGAACTGGGATCTCTTTTAAACAAATCAAAAGGAAATGATATATTGAAAGAAAAATAACTAAAATTCATAACTCTATAGATCAGGAAACTACAGAACAGAAATAGCAAAAAAAAAAAAAAAGGATTAATGATCAGTAGACAAATCTCAGCAAGAAGGCTGAAACACAAGTTTTAAAAAAGCAGAAAAGAAACACAGGATATGGTGAAAGGTCTAACATACACATAGTAAGAGCCACAGAAGGAGAGGATAGAGGGAAAGCGTAAAGAAGACTATTTAGAGAGACAAACAACTTTCCAAGATAGATGAAAGACAGCAAGTAGTCATGAAATCAAGAAGCTATATGAATTCCAACTCGGATAAATACAGAGGAGAGTTCTGGGCATGTCACAGACTGTACAAGAATATATTAATCATAAAAATAGGGGAATAAAAGACACACTGCTTTTAAAGAGGAAACAATAAGATGGATAAGTGACTTTTCAGAAAAAGCCATGTAAACCAAACAATGATGGAACTTCCCCTGCCAATGCCAGCAAAAATCAGTTCTCCAAATGAAGACAAAATAAAAATGAAAAAAAAAAAAACCCAAAATTGAGATTATTGGCCATTCGTAGATCTGCACTACAAAGAAATGTTCTGGATGCATGAAAATTCAGCAAAGACACAGAACAACAAGAAAGTATACATATGCAAGCAGTAGAAGAGTAAATATAGTTAATGCATCCTAAGGATCTTACATTTCCTAGAAATGGCAAGGGAACTAATTTGTAAACATTAAGAAACAGCAAGGATGCATATTATAATCTTTAGGGTAACCACTTAAAGAATAACAATAAGTATAAGCATTTAATGTACATTTATATTATACTACATTAAAATAATTAGAGTAAGTGTAGACAGAATATTCTAGTTAAAAGACAGATTATAAAAAAAAGACAAACGTTTTCAGATTTGATTTTTTTCCTTTTTTTAAAATTTTAATGACAAAAGAGTGGAGACATATAAACCAGAATAACACAAAAACAATAAAGGGAAATACAAAATTATAGAGAAGACAGTGGGGAATTAACACTGGTTGCTGTATTACATAATGTTATCTTTGCATTTGTTACTCAGTTGTACAAATGATGGCTCGTTCGATTAATCAAACAATTTTCCATCCTCCTCTCTGTTGTTCTCCCACCCAATCAGTCATCATTCCTTTGTTAATAACTGTTCTTTTTGGTTTATTTACTCCCTTGGGCTGTCACACTGGGAAGACACGTGGTTACTTCAAATTATGCTGTAACAAACATGGGTGCACATAAATTGCTATGACAGGAGGTGGAAAAGCACCCATCCTCAGAGATGGTAGATAGGTAGGGAACCAGGTTCGCTATGGTCAGCACCCCATTGATAAGCCCTCAAGGCCACTGGGAGTCTGATCAAGTCAGTGGGGTCACCCCTGTAAACCGCCAGGCTCCTCCCCAATGCAGTATGCCCGGAGGTCTGGTTGAGTCTATGGGGTTGCCTCTGCGGACCACCAGGCTCCACCCCGTCGAGGTGCTCCTGGGGGCCACAGATTTGATTTTTAAAAAATCTAACTACATGCTTATTACAAGAGGCACCTATTAAATATAAAGCAAAAACTGGAAGTGTTATTACAAGAGATCTCATTTAAATATAAAACAAATGCAGAGCAAAAAATAATTGGAAAAATCCATGATACAGTAGGAAAGAAAGCTGGCACACCCTCAAACAGACTTTAAGATTAAAGCCATTATTACGGGATTAGATATTCAGAGGGACATGCAATGAGAAAGTCAATATGATTTAAAAATATGTCCTTTCCAAAATTAACCCTTTCTGTATGCGACTAATTCCAAAAAGGGAATAAAAGCAGTTGACGGAATCTGAGCGCTGGGGAATTGAAGATCTAAAATTCAAACACACCTACAACAATTCAAACATTTCACCCTTTGGAGGCAAACTGGTGGCCTGGACAGAGCGAAAGCAATAGGAAAGCAATGTTAGTCTTTCCTTCCGCCGCCGGCTACAGCTACAGGGAGGGCGGCTGCAGAAGCAAACTGTTAACCACGAAGTGTAGGAATGTGAAGGGGTAGCTCAAGGCAACACGGTCTGCAGAGTTTGAAAAACCCTTCCAAAAATTCTAATCCCAGTTTTTATTTCCTAAGTACCTGTTACATGCCCGGCAATTTTCCTGATCACTTTTAAATTATCTCCTTTAATTCTCTCAGCCACCCTGGGAGGTACAATTATCTGCCCTGTATCGCAACAGACTGACTAAACGCTGGTTTAGGTCTGAGCCAGATACGGGCACAGAGAAAACGGGGGTCCCTCCTGTTGGGTGCGCTTCCCTGTTCTGCCATGAGGATCTACAAAGTTGCTTTTCATGTTTCAGTACACATGAGCTTTTTGTGTGTTACGAGTGGGGTTGTTCTGTTATTGAATTACAGGGGGTAGCAGAAGGGGCTGATCTCTTTGGTGTTTTGAGGCCTTGGAAGGCCTTCAGGTGACCCTGGTGATGGTGCTCATTTAACAGAAAATAGAGGGAAAACAGCTCCCACGTACAGAGCACTTACAAGCACTGGCTCATGTCATGAAGCAGGTAGAGAGGAGGAGACGGAGGCTCAGGGTGACCTGCTTACGTCACAGCGGAGCCAGGATTAACAGCAGCAGTCTGGTCCCAGCCTTTGTCACTTACCCACATCTCCTAAGTAGAACTGGGTCCAGCTTTGCCCCCAGAGCACATTGAGCTCTGAAGTCTACTGAGCGACCTCCTCTGGGCAATGGTAACTGCTGGCAGTGTTCGCATGCGCACTGATAAAGGCTTGCAACACAGTCCTTTCCTTCTGGGCCCTGTGGGAGCATTACTGGGAAACCCCCAGCTCCTAGTGTGGCTTGAGGGACAGGGCTGAGTCCCACAATTTGAGGGGGAGGCAGGCTGCGTCCCATTCTCTCCCCTTGCCCTGCTCACAATTACCTGAAATAGGAGACCAGCTTACTCTCTTTGCAGGGGAGGGAACAGAGAAATCCCACAGCCTTAGGACAGCCGGGGGAGGAGAAGGGTCCAGCTTCCCTTTCAGCCAGGGCCAGGAAAGGAAGCCGAGGCATGGGATTCATTTACCAAACAAGAAAAAAATGTTCTCTGTTGCATTGTTGCAAATGCCTGATACCTCCGCTGCTTCAGGACAGAGCCCAGGGGAATGGGAAGAAAGAAGCATTCAAAGCCCCGGCCCTCTGGCCTTCTTCTGGGCCTGCTGCTGCCGGCAGCATGCACCATTTGTTACCCTTGTCACCACCCCAGTCCCCGGGGACAGAGGAGCTTTGGGGGAGCGAGCTCAGGCTGCCAGAGGAGCAGAGAGATGACAGCTGGGGGGTGGGGGGCGGGGTGACTTCAAAGGCTGGGAAGGATCAAAAGCAGATGGAGGCGGGAGGGCCGCTCACCTTTCCGCACCCCCTGCGCGCACCGGCTACCTTGGCTGAGGACAGGGGCCCTGCTGCCGAGTGGGGAGGACAGATGGCCAGTGGGACGGGAGGACTGCCGAGGGGGCCAACTCCCAGCATCCTCGGGGGGCTCTGACATCGAAGCCTGCAGACAGTGATCTCACGCTTCTGGACAGGCGGCAGTGGTGGCCCAAACCTGGATATTTCTGGCTGCCTCTGCCACTCCCACTGACTTCCTAGTACATCTGTTCTCAGGAAAGTGCAGCATCGTCCCACCCTCCCTCTCCTCCAACTCTCACATCAACGCCTTTCACAAGGTCTTGTCAGCGTCACCCCATGGCTGCTGCCCAGGCCTGGGCCATGGCCCTCTCTGCCCTGGAATACTATTGCGACCACCACACATGTCACCCTGGGCCACCTCACTTGGTTCTCTGCAGACAGTCCACAGCATACATGTAAACCTGCCCCTCACCTCATCCTTGTATCGCCTCTGACTGCTTCCTGTTGCTCTTAGGATGCAGCGAACACTTCTGAATGGGACATGCTTTGTTTCCTCTGTACCTAATGTCTTACATCAGCACATTGACCTTTCTCTCCATCCCTCCTCCCATCACAGGGCCTTTGCACATGTCATTCCCTCCCCCGGAAACACAGTTCCCTCTGGCTTGCCCCTCAGAGGCCTCAGCTCTAGCATACTGTCCCCAGGCCCCCTTGGGAGGGCTGCAGTCCCATGCCCCTCTCTTTCGCACCCCCATCACTACAGTTTCTATGAGTACTTGTGACTATTTGATTTTCATTTTTCTCCCCCACTGCTAATCCCCAGTAGCAGCGATTTTGTCTATTATGTTGACCATTAGTTTTCCCAAATCTCCTATGGGGCCCTTAGTAGTGGTTAAAAAGTATTTGTGGTATGATAAATGAATATACCTTATGAATAAGCCCGCTGATGTAGCCGCGTTTATTGAGCACTTGTTACAGGTGCCAGACTCTGTGTTGATCGCTGCTGTCACCACCTCCCTGGACAAGGCACTGATTTATGTCACCTACCCAGCTCCGTTGGGCATCCGGTTTGAGAGCTCTGGTCCACTCTTCTGTCTGACCTCAGCAGTGTGTGTGGGACATAGGTCCGGGTATATGAACAGTGAACTGCACTCCTGGGAGGGAGAAGTGCAGATGGCCCAAGAGGCCTCCTTAATCACGGCTGTTAATTCTTAATTTCTGACTGATCACCGTGCCCTGGGTGGGAAAGCAGACATGTCCGGAGCCACCATGTGCAGAGGGACCCATCGCTTGGGAGGAGCACGGCAGGAACAGGTTCCTGGGGTTCTGGCATGGTGGCCCTGCTGGCGATGGTGTCTCCTTCCTTTGGGGGGACTGCCTTTCCCCCACTCTCCAAGTCTGTGTGGCTTGGCTGGGGTGGACCGTAAGAGGCTCTGCACCTGGCAGTTAGCATCTCCCGTGCCCCTGTCTCCAGGGACCGGCTCTGGTTAGTGGTCCCATGAGTCACTGGGACCAATGAGAGATGAAGGATGGACTGCAAGAGAAGAGACGCTTTTGCCCTCACTGTCCAAGCAGCACAGAAGGACTCAATGTGGAGATGTTGGTGCCACCTCGGAGGGCAGGTCTGCGGCTGACCTCTGTGTCCTGACGCACGCTCGTGACATTCTAGGTGAGCAGTGTGGGGACCAACTGCAGGTGCAGCCAGGGAAGTTTGGGGGATGCTGTCCAAAGATGGGGGATGATGTGGCCAATCTCAATGACCAGGCAAAGACCCCACATGCCACATGGCTGCCTTCGCAGAGCACCCCTCAGCCCGATACTCAAGATGGGGAGGGTGTCATTTAATAGAAGTTATTATTGAATGACTGTGGGGCAAGGCTGTGTCACATAGGAAACTACCTCCCCAGCTAAAGAAGGTCACTTTTGGCCTTCTCTCCAAAGGCTGTGAAAAACGCAGACAAGTAAGTACAAGCACAGTTGACACTAGATCTGTTCTCTGGCTCACACACTGGAGCAGGTCACCAGTCATCTAGGACCGTGGAATCTGTTTATATTGCGTGTCAAAAGCAATGTGGCAGCAGTGTGGCTACTTGTTTGATAACTTATTTAATCTTACTTCCACCCCAAAAGCCTGCTTACTAGCATCAGTAGTGTAAAGAGAACACAGAGAGTGGATGCTCCTGACCCCCAGGCCACCCCGGAAGGCAGAAGTGGTACAGAAGGCAGCCGGTCCTGTTGGTCCTGAGATAAGCAACAGGAGGAGACAGCAGCTGTGTCCGGAGCTGCAACATGGAAAGAGGGGTGGGGATTATTCCAGGCACAGGGGACACAGCCGGATCAGACGGGCACGTTCCCCACTCCCCTGAAGTTGGCATCCCCGAGCAGAATTTTCAATCTGTTTAGTCGTCATTTATCAGCAGGCAATCCAAATGGCTGGGGGAGACAGCAAAGCCAGCCTGCGCTTCCTCTTGCTAAGATCTGTGTTATCCTTTTTTAAAATAAAAAAATTACTCAAACCATATCTTAAAATATTTGCAAATAAGTTTTAAAAGCTGAGGTGAGAGCAAAATCCTCTTTGACCACTATCACCTCTTAGATGTGTCCACAGGAGAATGAATAGCCCTGCAAGCTCTCAGTTGAAGAACAGAATTCTTAAACACATACACAAAGTCCCGCATAATCCATAAGAATATAATACTATTTTAATAACTGTTTTGTGAATGTGTTTTTATCCATGTTATTGATCTGCACATTTTATCATAGGATTTTTCCTTACTCCAACAACAATAACAATAACATCAATAACATCTCAGGGTTCATCCATGTCCTGATACAGAATTCTATCTTACTTCTTCTTTCTGCATAATGTCCCCAGATGCTCCAGCTCACAGCTCACGGGCCAGTCTTCCGTTCTCCAGTCTTGTGTTACTATTAATGCACCATGTAGGGGACAGGATCTCTAGGGCGCATATGCGCGTTGCTCTCTAGGAGTGGTCCCCCTCAAACAAAACTGCTGGGTCCTCCTGGTTAAAACTGCAAAAGTCATTTGTATATTGCCCTTGAGTTTCACTGATCTAATGAATATTCCCCTTGGCCATGGCTTGTTTCTTCACTCTGTGCTATTTCTACTCCCTGATCTGAAAGCTCTGATTCAAAACTCTTAGAAAAGCATAAGCGGCTTTTAGTTTACGTTGTAGTTTAGTGCATGTGCATATGTTTTTGTTTTGCTGGGCTGGGGATCAGACCCAGGGCCTCGAGCATGCTAAGCAAGTGCTCTGTTGCTGAGTCCCAGTCCCAGCCTTAAATAATTATTTGATTGTGTTTCGACAGCAGTCTATTCCTTAGCATGATCTTTTAGCCATGGAGATTAAGTTCTAGGGAGCCTCATGTCAGACAGGAAAACCCATCTGGGTTCTGAATCTCATTACACCCAGTGAGTCCTCATCCGGATAAACTTGGCACGCAGTGAAAAGGCCAGCGGGCGAGCTCTGTCCTATGCCTGCCTCCCTCTCAATGGCACGGAAAACAAGGACTTGATATTAGCCTAAGGCGGTTTTGCTGTCCATGAGATTTGAAAAAGGAAACACTTTATTTTGAAGTAATTGTAGATACACAACAATTTTCAAAAAAATTACACAGAGGTCCTGCGTGCCCCTTCCCCAATTTCCCCCTGAGATTTTCTCTTCTGTACACACAAGGCAGTATCACACTGCAGAAGCAGATGTTGGTACAGTACACATGTAGCTCTGTGTCATTTTATCACACGCGTAGGCTTGTGCCACTGTGGCTGTAGTCAAGGGAGAAAATGATTCCATCACAGAGATCTGTCTTGTGTTACCCCTCCATGGTACCCACTCCCCCCGTGCTCACCAACACCCCTACACCCTGCCAGCCACTCCTCTGTTCTGTCTCCAAAATGCCACGTTGGTAATGTCATGTAAATGGTATCATAGAGTATATGACATCTTATGATTGGCTTTTTTTTTAAAAAAGCAACACATGCTACAAGATCAGAGGCCCACATTTCTGGACACATGTGCCAATATTCCCTCGACCCACAGGGAGGCAACGTTTAGGAAAGCACCCAGCGTGCGGTGACTGAGCAGACGGAGACAGGACCACACACATTCTGCCTGATCTCTGGTTGGGTTCAGCAGGGCCCTGGAGCAAAACACAGAACTTTATAGAATATTTCTCATGCAGAGCCATGAAAAAGAAAAAAAACACCCAGACCCACACCCCAACCACAACCAACAAAACAAGGCACCAACCAAAACACCAAAGCGTCTTACTGTAAGGGAAGGCTGGCTGTCCTTGCCAAGAACACTGGAGGCTGCGCTGGAGGAGCCCTGGGACCCCACCAACAGGAGGCGAGCAGGACTGGGAGATGGGACCGCTCAGGGTGTAGGAGCTTCATTCCACTTTGGGCTCACGGGCACAGCCGCTGCTCTCAGGAGCTGTCGCACCAGAACTGCTACCCTTCACTGCCCCTCTTGTTTTTGTTTGCTCAAACCACAGCCCATCATGATGACCCGGACCCATGTGAAGCCACTTAAACCATGGCGAGACATGTTCTGACACTATAGGTGGGGCCCTTGTCTTTGGTGAAGCGGACTGGGTGGGACAGAAACACTGGAGAAACCGAGTACTGGAAAGGAAATACTGGAGTAACTTCATCCCCAAATCTATGGAAGTGAAATTAATTGAAGAAGGTTTACTAAGTGCGGTCTGCGAGCAACACACAGACAGCTGTATCTTTAACATCTGAACCTCTCATCTTGCTGGGAGACCCCCCAAAGCTGAAAGAATTGTGATTCTGTTCTGTAGATGCGCAAGCACAGGAAGTTTAAAGCACCTGCCTTCAATCCAGTGCAAGTGGCAGAGATGGATTTTAAACCGCAGTCTGACTCTCTCCCACCATCTGCCGTGGACAGCAGCAGATGTCTTAAAATTTGTCTTTTCTATGGCTGATCTCCTCTAATTGCATCATTAGCCTGAAACCAAATGGGCCATGCACTGATTCATGAGTTTTTCAATGTTGTTATTCTTGTTTTGAGGTTGGATCAATTTTATGCAATTTCACAGGGCAAAGAGGGTTTTTTTCAGACTTTTTGGTAAGATGGTTTCATGGTGAGGGCTCGAAGTCTTTTCCATGAAAATTCCAAACATATGCAACAGCAGAGCAGTGAAATAAGTCACTGAATACCCATCCCTTAGTTTGAACAATTCTCAAGATTTTACCACATGTATCTCTTGTAAAACTTTTTGGCTTATTTTTTCTTGGCCAAGGTGTTTAAAACATATCCAAACCTGCCATCTTTTCTCTTTCCCATACATCACTAAGAATATGGACATTTTCTATTTTCGTACCTCCCCAAATGCACAAGGGTTCCTGGAACCATCCTGAACACAGTTCAGTTTTTGTCTTTCCCAAGTGCCTCGACACGCCCTTTCCAGGTGCGTCTGTCAGACACGTGACTTACACAGTGTGTGCGCACGGGGTTTGCTTAGGGTGTCGCTGAGGGTTTATAATTGAGAACAGCCTCCACTCCCTGTTGAGACAGACTCTTTTATGTTTCTCCACACAGGAGGCACAACCTTAGTTGTCTGGTAGAACCTTGTGTTTATGGCATATTTCTCTCCCCACTGCATTTCCCTGAACTAGCAGCATCACTGTGCTCAGCCCAGATGGCGGGTGTGTGTGTGTGAGCTTCAGAAATGGCACTGTGTCCTCCTGTACAGCACATCAGGAGGGCCACAGAGCGTGGGGACCCTGAGGGCAACAGAGACCTGTGCACTTAGGAGGCCACGTCCCGGGTCCTTGTTATGAATGAGCTCTCTGTTCACCTTTGATAGAACCCCCACCCACCTCAGTGCTCGTGCTCTGAATCACTTATTATCAGGGGGCTAGAAACTTTAATAAATGTTTGAAAGAGAGAGATGCAAAAGTATTGTGATAATATAAATGTTTTTATTTCACATTTTCAGTTCTTGTCAGCTGCTGTCACAAATCTCTCCGCACTGCTTGTGCTCTCCTCACCAAGCCTGTGTGGTGGCCGGAGCCGGCAGGGGCCTGAACAGTGTGTGACCGACCACGCAGGCTCCTGGGTGTTGGCTGGGGGCCTGGGTTCCAATCCCAGCTCTGCCACTTACCCGTGGTGTGGAATCTTGCTTGACTTTCCGTCAAATGGGTAAGTGGGTTCTATTGTACCTATTTTCCAGGGCTGTCGTGAGGAAAAAATCCCTTATTACCTGTGAAGCTCTGGGGCACAACAGAATCCTGGGAAAACACTCTTCTCCACTCTTAGAAGTGGAGACACTGAGAGGTCAACAGTGAAAGTCTTCAAGTCCCGTAGCTAAGGACAGGCAGAGCTGAACAAGACACAGGTCTCTGCCCACTGTGCCCATGGGACTGTGCCTGTGGGACGGACGTTCTTCCACATTTTGAACATGATTTCTAATACTTAGGAAAGCACCTTCGGGCTGCGGTGACATATTGTAATGCTCAGTGACCTAACATCATACCCCACTCAAGGTGCTGCTGCCTCTCCACATCCTCTCCCCGATGTCCTGCCCTCACATCCCTTCCTGCGGGGGCAGTGCTTTTTTTGTTATTACTCCAACCTAGCAAGTTGGCAGCATCTCAGTTTTTCACTTTCTGTTCTTCTGCTACAAATCTTCTTCCACCTGGTTTCTTCCTGTCCTTCATTTAGGCGTTTTTTCAAAGGTCACCTCCTTTACAACACCATTCTTTTTTTTTTAATTTTTTTTTTTTTTGGCGGTACTGGGGATCGAACTCAGGACCCTGCGCTTGCTAGGCAAGCACTTATTCCACTGAGCTGTATCCTCAGCCCAAAACATTTTCTTTCTTTTTCTTTTTTTTTTTGGCGGTACTGGGGATTGAACTCAGGACCCTGCGCTTGCTAGGCAGGCGCTTATTCCACTGAGCTGTATCCCCAGCTCCTACAACACCATTCTTGATCATATAATCAAACCCATTTCCCCCTCTCCCCACCGTTTGCCTGCCAATTTCTACCTTTGGACCTTGTTTTGTTTGTTTTTACAATTCTGATCACTGGCTTGGAATGTACTGCACATTTACTTGTCCAGTTTCTGAAGGCGGGGCTCTGTCCTGCTCACGGTTGCACCCTCAGCGTCTATTGCAGTAACTGCAACCAGCATGAAACAGCCAGTATAGAACTTTAAACAAAGATTATGTGTGTGCTATTTTTTTAACAAACGAAAAATATATCTATGTTCATGGTAAAAGAGTTGAACAGAATAATATATAACATAAAAATGTAAAGATTGTGTCCCACTGGTTTATATTAATCGTTGTTCACAGTTTAAGGTACACTGTAGTAGAGATTGTTAGGTGATGCCCAGTATATTTCTCTTCTCCCCATCTTACAATAAAAGCACTTCTAATCCCTAGTAGAGTACGGAGTCACCTAGAAGAGACTATATTTTCCAGCTTTCTTTGCAGTTACATTGTGGTCAAGTGATTTAATTAGTTAATAGGATGGACTCAAAAGTGATGCCCACATCATGCAGGTCACATCTTTAAAGGACTGCGGTGGGCCTTCCCCTATTCTTCACTCCTATTTGCTAGAATGCAAGGGAATAGACAGCCGTGTTGGCCACTG
The DNA here is from genome assembly GCA_004027595.1 of Dinomys branickii. Classification (NCBI taxonomy): domain Eukaryota; kingdom Metazoa; phylum Chordata; class Mammalia; order Rodentia; family Dinomyidae; genus Dinomys; species Dinomys branickii. Next base: position 29,960 of record PVLD010003701.1, read on the forward strand.
AGGAGCAGGGCAGCACCTCAGGGATAATGGCGCAAGACAGAGAGGTGTTAGGCTGCAGAGCGAGGCTACTGTATGGGCTCAGAGTCAGATGAGACAGGAACGAAGTTCTGAGTTATTTGTGTAGTACAGTTTAATTTCTCTGTTACACAGACTCAAATCTATCTGTCTATCTATCTCCTATCAGATTTTTTGATTTTCTCTAAATTTCTAAATTTCTTTAAATCTCTGTGTGTGTGTGTGTGTGTGTGTGAGAGAGAGAGAGAGAGAGAGAGAGAGAGAGAGAGAGAGAGAGAGAGAAATTTATACTAGAGGGAATTCCAAACAACACAAAATACTAAGACTCATCTAAGGAGCTTCCCTATATGCGCATTCACCCTTGACGGCCATCATCTTCCCGTCCCATTTTAACCCCGTCTACTTTCCTGTCTTCTAGTATTTTGAAGCAAGTTCTATAATTGCTTCATGTGTAAGTATTTCAGTGTGGCTCTCTAAAGTAAAAAAGACTTGTTTTGAAAACATGGCCTAATGCCATTATCATACCTATATCATTCCTTAATAGCAACAAAAACAGACATTCTTTTTTAAAAAATTCTGTTGTGTATGTTTTTATTCTCTTTTAAAAATATACCATGGATAATCATTAACATTAATACATATAGAATCCCCTAGTTCTTTTTTAGCAGATATATGATATTTTATTGAAATGATGGTACCAAAGTTTATTTCACCTTTCCCCAACTGACTGGCATTCAAATTATTTTATATAAAGAGATGACAGAAAAATGGCCAGATAGACACAGATTTGACTCTGTTTAACAGAGAACTTAGTTAATAGCCATTTCAATGAGAGATGCAGTGACCATCTATTCCAGTGTTTTTCCCCGTTGGCATTACTGATAATTGGGGCTGGCCGAGTCTTGTCTGTACAGGCCCATCTGTGAACTGGGTGTGGTTAAGCAACATCCCTGCCCCTCTACTCCCTAAATAACAGTAGCTCCTCTCTCCCCTAGTTGTGACGAATGAAAATGTCTCCAGATATTGCCTCATGTCCCACTGGGTCAAAATCAGCACTGGAGGAGGACCTTCCCACTACCTATATACACACTTACGCAAGTAGAAAACCCCAATTTCTACTGCAGAGGCAAGGAGAGAAATGGAAGCAGAAGAATATTCAAAATGGTGACCTCCTGAGAAAAATAATCAGTTCTCAGCCACACTGGATTTCAGTAAACACTTTTACTAGGCCAGCTGGTGCTTACTAGGAAAATCTGAGAACCGACTCTTCACAGAGAAATACAGGTCAGTGCCCACAGATTTAGTGCGTCAATCAAAGACCTCTTGAGTTGCTCTCCTTTTAAAAATCATGCCTCAGATGGAAGAACATGTGATGTGTGTTGTGCAAGTGGCCTTAGAGATGGAAACAAGGCTGTCATTTTAGCAGGCCAGCACACTTTAAACTATAGGGTTATATTTCAGGGAACATGCGTGACCTTTATATCCCTCCCACACCACATTTCATAATAAATTTTATTATAATGGTGTTGGAACACACAGTGGGGATGGACTTCCAAATTCCAAATGGAGCCTAAACGGAACAGCCTTGAGTACATCCCATCCGTCACATTTAGCATCCAGGCAGAACCTGCTGGGAAAAGTTAAACAAACCCCCAAAGAGTGCACTGTGGGGCTGAACCAGGCCAAGGGAATTATGAAAATAGACCTGAGGTTCCCAAGTTAGCCTAGCTCAACTGTAGCTTCAAATGCTGACAGCAGGCTGAAGAATTCCCAGGGTCTGGGCTTTCTGGGGCCCAGAAATGTATTAAAAACATAGTTCCAGTAAAAGCAAAGTAAAAAAACAGAAAACATTACTAAAAATGAAATAAAACCAAACAGGAAAAACAAAAACACAGGAAGATGGGAACGAATGGGAGAAACAAGAAATTTTAGGGGAAATTATATAGATAATGACCAGGGTTTAGGTCACGTGTTCTTTCGAAAGCACTACAAGCACCTACGATAGGCCAGCACTGATTTAATTCCTCTAATAAAGAGGGAGACAGATGGAGTCCCTGAAGCCCAAGAGCTAATGTTCTGGTCGGTTTTACTGCAGATCGTGGAATTCACATTTGCTATAAAATCCAGCTGGTAGTGCCTGTTATCTGAAGACAGACAAGAAAGAAGTCCTATGAGCCAACTCTTCACAAGGGGAACATTATCATTATGCTGAAAGCACTGCTAAATGCTTTACACTTACAGATTATTTCATCCTGAAAATAATGCTGTTCCTCATTCTACAGAAGGGGAACCTGAAGACCAGAAAGATTAAACAATCTGCACAAAGAAACAGAGAGTTGCAGGTGGCTGGCAGTAGGCGGTTTACAGCTGAGGTTTTACTAGAGGAAGCTTTTGTCCAGGGGACACCAGGTGATGTCTGGAGATACTTCTGGTTGTCAAAACTTGGGAAGGGGGTGGATCTAGTTGGTAAGGAACTGAAGTTCTGTTCAACATACTACAATACACAGGACATCCCCACAGCAGAGTCAGTGAGTCCTTGCCAAGGCTGAGGAACCTTGTTTTAGATGAATGCTGTCCTGGGAGGGAAAATAAACTTCAGTGCAATATATTAAAAGCGTAGAGTGGTATACCGTGGTGGTTAGAGACAGCCACAAAGCTTGCGGGGGAATTCTGGCTCTTCTTCACAAAGGGGACAAGATTGGTGCCGGCCTCAGTGAGGTGCTGTGTAAGTTAGGTGAGATGAAGGGCTCTGAAGAACAGATGAAGCGCTGGGTCAGGGTTTGCTGTGGTGGACTCAGTCCATGCAACATACACGGTAGCAAAACACATGGACATACATTATCACAACGTGTAAGATGTCCAGTGACAGTAGTCCAGAAGGGTGAAGCACGCCAAGGCTCCAGGTGAGCACCAAACTCTTAACCCCTAAAACTCTGAAAAACACAACTCAACGGGACCTACAGCGTGCAGGAAAGAAGGAAATGGAAAGGGGCACCCTTTGCACTCCCCTCATTCTATCCCAGAGGAGCTTTTCTACCTGCATCCTCCAGCAGACATCCGTGCCCCATGTCTCATTGGTCAGACCGGAGTCACATGGCAAAGCGTAGCCAGTCACCGGCAGAGGGCATAGTTCACCTGTCCTCTCCCTTTGACCTGAGCATCTGGCCAACCAAGTAAGATCCAGCTCTATGAGCCTGGAAGGAAAGAAAATGGCTGTCTGCTGAGCCACCAGAGGCATCCAACACAGCTGGGCAGGCCAAATGCTCAGATGTTCAACGTAAGTATGTCAGTGATGGCTGGTTCTCAAATGCCAGCTGTCCTTATTGGCAAAGCATGACTATGCCAGCAACTGTGGTGCATGTGTAAGGTGACCTGGCTCCGTCCTGTCCTTCACTACCCTGCCTCTGCTGACATCAGCATTCTACCCGTTGTCCCTTAAAAGCTCCCCTCTACCTTGGGGTCTATGCATAACTGTTCCTTGTATTTTTGATGCTTATTTTCTCTCCCGCCTTCAGTTTTCTGCATAAATGACACACTGTCACCGCTTCCTAGAAGCATTCCCTAATGCCAGCACTGCCAACACCACTGTCTTACTTTTCTTGTTGCTGAGGCAACATGTCTCACTGGTCAGACCTGAGTCACTCGACATCCAACATTAAAGGAGGGAAAGTTTATTTGGCTCACAGTTCATAGAGGTTTCAGTCCATAACCAGCTGGCTCCATGGCAGGGTGGCTTGGCAGAGGCCATCACAGGGGAGAACAGTGCGTGGCAGCCACAAGATAGCAAAAGCGGCGAGAGACCTTAGCAGCATCTTGCTGACCCTTTTATCCTACCCAGAATACTGGGGTTAGGGTGGTGCCAAACCAACCAGTGGACTCATTCAGTAATCACATCCCCTTAATCCCAGCATCACACACTCTAGATCCTGCCACCTCTGAAAAAGCCCGATGACTGCATGAGGCTTTGGGGGTATATCTAGACACAAACCATAACAACCACACTCCCCTGGATTAGTTTTCCCTGCACACTACCATTTATTACCACTTACTACCGTGGTGGTTAACAGCTGAGCATTTAGTTGAATAAGGCTTACTGTTCCCTGTAGATCCTAAACAGAAGCCGTGAGCCACACTTGGCTTGAAACATGGCTAGTCCAGAATATACCCCAGATCTCAAAGGCTTGGTATAAATAAGGAAAATAACACATTAGTGACCCTAAAAAATATTGCATGTGTATTAAAATGGGGCTGTTTTAATATGTGGTGTTAAAGACATTTTTGTTTGTTGTTTTTTACACTTTTAAATGGCTACTGGAACATCTAAATTACATGTGTCTCCCTTTTGTAACATGTTATATCTTCATTACACACAGCAGCTGGTGACCTGCAAGTGGCCCCACAAGGACAGAGATTATAACAGATTGTTCCTGCTCTGTCCCGAGTGCCCAGAACAGTGCTGGGCACAGAGTATGCACGGAATTAATACTTGTTGAGTGAATAAATGAATGAAAGAAATGAACAAATACAATTTAAAACACTGTAAGAGGCTGCCCTGTTCTTACCCTGGTTTTCAAGAACATACACTTATGATCAAGTGCTCCACAGAGTCCTGAAATTACAGTTCTTTCACTTGCCTAATCCCAGCCTGCATGGGTGCCAGCTTGCAGACACTGGACTCTGCAAACACAGCCAGTTTCCGCGCCCTCTTAGCTAACTCCACACCCTGAGGAGAAAGACAAGGCTTGAGAGAAACATGTGCAGCAGCCAGGTAGCCAGAACTTCCTGCAAAAATCAACAGATGGTGGCTTGGGAAGTTTGTCAACCTTGACTGGACAAACACGTTCTAGAAAGGGGCACTCGTACTTGCAGGGCCCGGTCTAGCAGGTGGGAGCCAAGGTAGGCAAGGCTGTGCCAAGCCTGGTGAAGTCAGGGGCCAAGCCTCAGACAATCTGGGAGGCCAAACAAGCCTGGGCCCAAACCAGCCAGGTGGGGTCACCTGTCTCTATCTCCTGCCAAGAAAAACAGTTCTCCACAGTGGGGAGAAGGCACAGGAGGTCAGAATTGGGAACCACAAGGCATGGGGGCCCAGGCCCTGAAGCTGAACCCACACTGGGGCTGGGGCTTTCCAATACTCAGCGGGCTAAGGGTGGGCTGAATTCTGCCGAGCACAGTGACCCTAATGGCTCCCCAGGTATGGTGGTCTAACATGGGTCCACACTAGAAGGTCAGAGGTGGGAAGAAGAGATTAAGAATTTGAGGGGCCAGAGAGAAATGCAATTTTGTGTCTTGGCCCCTCTGAAACTCCTGCTGCTGCTTGGGAGCTTACCGGCCAGAGTTTGAACCCAGCCTGGGAGCTCAGGTTTCTGTTTGGGGCTGCAGGCAGGCTCAGCCCTAAGTGCTGACGCAGATGGAGCCTCCCTAACACCAGGAGACAGAAGTGACGCCCCACTCAGTAGCACAGGGAGAAGGGCCAGAGGCTCTGCCTCCTGATCACCAGCTCTATGGGTCTGAATCCAGCTCTGCTGCCCACTCTCTGCAGCAGGGTGGGAAGTGCAGAGCACAGCTGACCCTCATTCTCTCCTCCTGCCCGGGGCCAGCCGCCCCTTCCACTAAGCAAATGATGAACTCAAGGTGTCGTTCATCAGATCCTCCCACTGACACTCAGTCACTTAGGGTCCCCTGAATTCCGACTCAGGCATCGCGGCTCCCATGAAATGGCCACAGACACTGCAGCACACAGCAGTGCCAGCCGTGCAACTTGGTGACAGCTGTGGCCCTGGGCAAATAATGTAGCCTTTCTGGGCCTCAGTTTCCTCACGTGTGACATGGGGACGATAGTGTCTCCCACCAGGATGGTTGCAAGGGTGAAAAATGAGTTGATGCTTGAAAGTGTTTTGCAGACTCTGGCAAAGAGAAAGTGCGAAGACCAGAGCCCTTGGATGCCATGCGTGTGCTGCCTGTGTCCCAGGAACAGCGGTGAGCGAGGAAGAGGCCAGGGAGGCACGACAGGAGATTTAAGCTTTTGGCTTTCCAGCTCCTCCATGTCTTGCAGGGACGTGCGTCCCTGGGACAGCTACCTGCAGCCCTCAGTGAGCCCGATGTCACTTGGCCGCCCTCCCCCCCCCCCCCCCCGCAAGACAGCCTCCAACAGCTTCCCTGCCCCCTCCCCCAGACCAACTCCCGAAGCTCCTGCAGAGAGACTTTTAAACATAAATCTGACCTTGTCGTGCCCCCACTAAAACCTCTTTAATGGCTCCCCACCGCCCTTGGGCTAAATTCCAAACTTTCACAGGGACTGAAAACAGTGGCTTTCAAATTCTTTGACCAAGACTCACAGTAAGAAGCCCATTTTATGATGTAGTACAGTGGACTCCTTTATCAAACTTGAAATAAAAGTTTAAAAAACCCCACACTGACCTTGTGTGCAGCACACACTGGTATTTTCTGTTCCGTTCTCCCTGCCACCCAGTGCAGCTACAGCCTACCAAATTGATCTTATGGCCCACTGTGTGTTTAAACTATAGTCTGAACCACATGGGTAAAGAGCTCAGCTCACACTGAACTCTGCATAACATTCTCTCCAACCACTGGGCCTTTGCACATGCGTTTTCTTCAACTATAGCACTTTTCCTGCTTCTCTATCTGCTTAGCCACAGACAATTTCCTCAGGGAAGCCACCTGCCCAACATCGAGAAATGGCTCACCCTCATGCCAAGCCACCCTCAGGCCCTCTTTCTGACCATTAGAGCCATTTAGGGACTTTTGGGAAAAACCACCAATGCCTGGGGCTCCAGTTCTGACCACTCCAATCCAACGCATCTGAGTGTGAGACTTGAACATCAGCATTAAAAAATATCCCCACCATGTGGAGAACCCCAGGTCCAGCACATCACCCTGTTTTATTTCCTTCACGGCACCAAATCTAAAATTATCTTATGTATTTGTTTGTTTCTTGCCCTTCTGCTGCTGGAAGCTCAGTCCATGAGTTTGGGACTGTGGGGTTTCGCCTGTTCTTGGCACGGCCCCTTGCATGCCACACATCGGTGTTCGACCTCTTTCTCTTTCAAAGCCTGAATGATGGCTGCAGCTGCCCTACAGTGGGTCGGGGCTCAGCTCTCAGCATGCGGAGACACATGGAGACCCAGCTCTCACCCGGGAAAGATGACAGAGGGCACACCATTGGTGTGGGTCTCCCAGAAGCAGAGGCTGCAGAGGGGTCCCAGGCAAGTGGTCTATACTGGAGGTAAACCTGGGGAAGCAGGAGGGAGCTGGGTTTAGCAAGTGAGGCCTGCCCACCTCTGCACTAGCGTGGACTCTGGGAGCCGAGCCCCATGACCTTGCAGTACCTCGGCTCCCTCATCCATCAGAGGGAGCCACTAAGTGCTTTAGTCTGTAGAGCTTTGGGGAGGATTTCATAAGTAATGCAGGTAAAGCACTCTAGACCGTATTTGGTATTCAGTAAACACACTGGCAAATCTTAGCTACTTTTGTTATTAGTATCTGGAATCAGAACGCCCTGAGGTCTAACTGAGTGGCTTCTCTTATTGGTGTGTCCCTTAGCCAAATCTCATACACATCTCGTGCCCACTATGAGCTGGGGACTAAGCCTGGTCTGTTCCTTGTGGCTGGAGAGGCCCTTTTAAAAGTCATTTGCTTGCAATCCTTTCCATACAACCTCTCCTTGAGATTTTAGATGGCAAAGAAAAACCCAACATCCCTTTCCCCCAACAAAGAGTTATCCAGCCCCAAATCTCAATAATGCTAAGGTTGACAGATTCTGAGCTAAAGGGAAGCACTCTGGTACACAGTGACAGACGCAGTGGGAAAGGTCTTTGTGACTTGGCTGGGTCCCGTTTGCACATTCTGATTCATCCGTTCCACTTTCCACTCCAATTTCCTGACCATCTACTCTGTTTTGGGTGGGGAGGGATAAACAAGGGTCCCTCATGGGAAAACTATCTCTTGTTTGTTTAATGCTACCATCATCACAATAGCCACAAGTGACAAACTATAAACACGGACTGTTTTCCATAATCAAAGAAACTGGGACTGGATTCTGCAAAATCAAGGTTTATTGCAACCATGCAAATTTTGTCTCCTTGCCTAACTCATCCCTTCGTGGCAGGGGGCTGGCTGGAATGGAGGACCTTTGCAAGCGTGGCTGGGCTTGGGGTTTCTCTCCAGGAACAGGGAGAGCCTGTGGAGGATGCTGGGTGAGGAATAATTTTCGGGAACTGTACCTAGACAGCGGAGGGGCACAGGCATGGTGGGAGGATTCCACTAGTAGACTAATGTTATACAAAAAATGCTAACACTATGGCTCAGGGTATGACAGTGAGGGTGTTGCTGTGGTACACGGAGAGTGACTTTGGAGTCATGTAACAAGCCGAAGTGACCAACTGGACCGAAAAAGTGAGCAACTGGGAGGAGACCAGGGAGGCTGAGTTTTCCAGCAGGGCTCACACCGCTCAGGAGGAAGAGTGGCAGTAATGCAAGGAGCTGGGTTCGGGGCACGGTATGAATTGAGGTGGAAATGCACTTCATAAGAGAGCCCCAGAAACCTTCTTGGTATATTAGTTTTCTGTAGCTGCTGTCTCAAAGTACCACAAGCTTGATGGCTTCATAACAGAAACTTATTCTGTTGCAGTTCAGGAGACCAGAAGCTCAAAGTCAGTATCCTTGGACCAAAGTCAAGGTGTCCCCAGTGCTGTGCTCCCTCCAGACTCTCAGGCAGAATTGCCCCTCATCTCTTCCAGCCTCTGTTGTCTGCCAACACTCCTTGGGCTATGGCTGTATCTCTCGGGTCTTCAGCCCAATGTCTTCAGACCTCTGTCTTCACACGTGTGTGTGTGTGTGTGTGTGTGTGTGTGTCTGTGCACATGTGCAGGCATGCACGTATGCGTGTGTGTGACATCTTCGGCTTCTCCTAAAAACACCTGTGACTGCACTTGGGGCCAAACTGGGTAACTCCAGGTAGTCTCATTTTAAGATCTTTAACTTCATCATAGCTGCAAAATCTTTGCTTCACGTGGTACCATTTATAATTTTCAGTGAAAAGAATCTGTTACCTTTGGCAACGTTGTTCAGTCTACTATGCTTGGTGCTGACTAATTTCTATAGTGATAATCTGACACGTTTGGGCAATGATAGGCTGGTGAACTGATCAGTGATGAGAAGCAGTAAAGAAGGAGGTAGCAATAGAACTATCTCATAGGAAAAGAGCCGACAGCAGGGCCTGTGAGCAGCACAGCATTGTAGAATAGCACAAAAACTCAGGGCTAGAATACCAGAGGGAATATTTACTGTGAGCTCCCTAAACAACAGACTTTGTTGTACCTGTTTCACCTGGATTAAATCATGTGAATCTAGAGGCAAAGATTTTGTGTGCATCAAAAGCCAACATTCATTTTCCTGGACGCAGTTGGAGCCTCTATTTCCCAGCCTCCTTTGCAAGGGGAAGCCAGTAACTGTAGTGTCGCCGGTGAGCCATGAGGAAAAGTGATATGCGCAGTGTAGGCCTGGCCCACTTAGACCTCTTCTTTCCCATCTACTGCTGGCTGGACTCACCTCTGAGATGCTGGAGGAGGAGGGGCCTGGGTCCCTGGGTGACCATAGGGAAGACACTGGTCCACCAGGAACACAGTTACTGATCTTGACACGAGAAATCAATGTAACTATGCCTGAGTCTACATGTCGTACTGTACTGTTAAAGCAGCTAACATTACTTTAGCTAAGGCAAGGCGTCTCTAGGGTGGATGGAATTCTGTACAACTGTTGAAACTGTAAGTTTGGGTTTTACCATTTGCCTTGGAAGCAATTCCATGAATACACTGAGGCAAAAAATAAGATGCTGAGCATACATTATTAAGAAAAATCAAGCCATTCTTCCTGCCTTTTTTTCTCCTCCCTAAAAACACCTCAAACCAAACATAGCACAAAACCTAAAATATACCGTTAGAAACAGGGGCGTATGGAGAAATGTGGTGTATAAAAATTCTAGGGGTAGGTAAATGGCCCAAAAGGCCGAATCTGGGCCATTGCCTGGTATGGTAAGTAAAGTTTCACTGAAATACAGCCAGATCCCTCCTTTTACATACTATCCATGGCTGTTTTCGTGTTATGATGATAGAGTTGTGTAGTTGCCAGGGATACTGTATGATCCACAAATCTTTAGGTGCTTACCATCTGGCTCTGTATAGAACAAAGCATGCCAATCCTTGTGCTAGGTGATTAGTATAGGGAAAACGAAAGACCATGCTCCAGCCACAGTAGGAAGTGCTATTCATAATACAGCAAATCAGATCCAGATGTACTAACATGGAAAGATGTCCACAGCCGGGGATATAGCTCAGAGGTACAGTGCCTGCCTGGCAAGCACGAGGTCCTGAGTTCAATTCCCAGTACCAAAAAAAAAAAAGAAGGGAAAAGGAAAGATGTCCACAATACAAAAGTGAAAAACAGTCCATTGCAGGCTATAAAATGTCATCTCTCCCTCCTCTTCCCTCCCTTCTTCCTTCCCTTCCTTTTTTATACCGAGGACAGAACCCAGGGCCTTGTGCATGCTAGGCAGGCACTTTACCACTGAGATACGTTCCCAGCCCTTTTTATTTTACTTTGAGACAGGGCTTTGCTAAGCTATCCAGGCTGGCTTTGAATTTAAGATCTTCCTACTTCAGCCTCCCAAGTAGCTGGGGCTACAGGCTCGCACCACTGATCTCACTTTATAGAAAGAAAGCTGTGCGAGTCTGTTATTAAAACGCATCAGTAAAGATGTCCATAGCTAACAGTTCTGTAGAACAGCTCCATTTTTTACTTCATATACTTCAATCATTTTAACATTTCATTAGTTGTTAATTACTTTTATAATTAAAAATTTAAAAAATAAAATAAAGGAAAAAGGGCACAGGAAACTTCAGCCCAAGAATGTGGGACTTGTTGAGGGTTTTCATATCTCTTGACGCTTTAGATGCTGGGCAGGAGGCCTGTCTGGTACTTAGTAGGTGCTCATTAAATAACGATTGTGTGAACAAGTCTTGAAAAAATCAGTAATACAGAAAAGAAGGGAAGGGGGAAAGGGACATGCCACCTCCCTCTGCTCAAGCAGCATCAGGCTCCCAGCTGGGCTGAGAAAATGCCCTCAGGCACGCTCATGAGCCACATTGGCCTTTATAATGCTCAGAGATGCTCTGAATGCCCTGCCCCTGCCCCACAATCATGGCAAACAGAGCTGGAGTAAGTCCTCTGCCCAAAGCCTGAGGCCTGTACCCAGCAGCCTGGCCTCGCCCTGGCTCCATCCGAAGCTCCCAGCAGGAGCTGGGTGTCATCAGAGGCCCATCCCAGGCTCCTGTTTGAGGATCCCCTGAGCTCGCAGCTTTGGTCAAGGCTGAGAATGAGACCCCAAGGGAAGGTAGAAGCGGGTGTGCCCTGACATGTGGGGAGCACACAGGCCTTCCTCAGCCCCTTACCATCTCGGAAGGAGCAGCATCACTTGTGTTGTTGATGTTGTTTGTTTGCGGTGCCAGGACTGTTGTTTCAACATAGTTTACCCACCAATATGGCATTTCTGGAGAACCGCAGCATAAAATTTCTATTGTGTTCTCTCAAAGGGAGCTGGCTGCCAGTCGCTTGTTTGCAATGGAAATCTTTTGTCCATAAACCACAACTCAAAATGAGCTGGAATTTAGAGAGAAACACAGCTGGGGTGGGGTGGGAATGTTCCTTTACTGTAAGTTCCTGAATTACTGATTTTATTTTTCGTAGTTGCTCTACTTCCTCCTACCTTCCTTCCTTCAACAAATATGTACTGAACTTATACTGTGTGCTCAGCACTGTGCTAGACCAGAGATGCAACAGCAGGCAAAAGAAAGTCTCAGCTCTCTTGGCCTGGATGTTGTAGTGTAGGAGCCAGACAATGAGCAGGAGCTTATGAATACTGAGGACCAGGGGAACAGGCGAGGGCTTGGAGGAAGTGATTTTGAGCAGGTACTCCAAGAGGATGAGCATGGAAGAGCAAGTCTGCAGAGCAGCATGTGCAAAGGCCCTGTGGTGGAAATGAGCTGGACATAGCTGAAGAAAAGAATCGCATGGTTGGGATGAAGTGACTGAGGGCAAGAAGGACAGAAGACACATCTCAGAAGTGGTCAGGGGCCAAATCACACAGAGCGTCGGAACCAGGGTGAGGCTGAGTGTCCTGGGGACTCACTGGAGGGTTTGGAGCAGGGGACTCATGAGAGCATTCCCAATGTGTGCTGTGTCACCCCGACTTAGTACATATTCCATGCTTCCCAAGGGAAATCTGGAAACCACAGACAGGAGAAAGGAAGGCAAAATGTCACCCATGATCTCAGCATTTATGTGAGTGCTCCTGAACTGGGGTGGTTCCACCCTCAGCCACCTTCTGGGCAATGTGGGGAGATTTCTAGTTGTCACAATCAGAGGAAGCTTACTAATGGCATCTGCTGGGTGGAGGCTGGAGATGTTGCTTTAGCAAAACACATGACTGGGAAACCTAGGAAAAGCAGCAATGTATGGCTCCTGTGTGGCTCATGAGAGGCTCCTGTGTGGCTCATAAGTAGTTTCTGTGCGGCTCTTGTGTGCCTCCTGTGTGGCTCACGAGTGGCTCCTGTGTGGCTCCTGTGTGGTGCATGTGTGGCTCATGAGTGGCTCCTGTGTGGCTCATGAGTGGCTCATGTGTAGCTCATGCGTGGAAGCTATGGGAGTCCAAGAGCGCCGCGCGGGCATCTGACTGAGGCCTTCTTACCAGCAGCCATGGTGGGAGGTGGGGCAGCAGAGGGCAAGAATAAGAAGGAACAGAACTCACTTTTTGAACAAGCCCACTCCTGCGAGGATGAACCTAACCCAGTTAATGAGGGCAGAGTGCCTCCCGGCAGTGGCGTGATGGGGACTAAGTTTCCCACGCATGAGCTCTGGGGACACATTGAGACCCCAGCGGGCCCCAGATGGCAGTACCACCAAGGTTCACAAGCCCTGCTCTAAGCCCACCTTTGGGACACTTCTCCCACAACCAAATGTGCTTATTCTTATATGGTTGTTCTTAACGCACAGGAGCTCCTCTTTATTACTCTTCGTTGGTGCTTGCTTTCCACTGATCAGGAAAACACACCCATTTCCCACGAGTTTTACAAATGTTACCTCTGACAGTGTCATGTTCCTCGGGGCCAAGGAGCCATAACTCGGTGGTATGGTGGTTATGGATACACTTCTGTCCTCTCCTACCAGTAGGGTTGACTTGGGGTTCCTTGGTCCTAAGACCCCAGATCCTCACATGTGAAGCAAGGTTGCCAGAACAGCAGCCGCAGACAGTCACCCTGATAAATGAATTCCAGTAGGTGCAGCACCGAACAGCGTCACATGCTGAGTGCATCGCAGAGAAACTGGTACGATTACTCAAGGTTAAAAAATACTAAAAAATAGGTTTGCAGGATTTCAAACATTGAGCCTCAGTGATAGGACACTTCAAAATTGAGCTGTGCAAGAAACATTTTGGGAGCTATATTTTCCCTTTATGTGGATTAGAGCGACCCCTCTGTTACCTTCAGTTCCCTGGGAAATGTCACGCGTTGCATTTTGAAATAATTCCTTCTCTGGAGGCTGAGGAAGGAGGCAAGTTTGAGCCCAGCCTGGCCAGCTTAATGATGTAATGAGATCCTGTTGTAAAAATTGCTGGGGATGCAGCTCAGCGTAAAGTTCAGTCTCTAGGCCTGGAGAAACAGAGCCTTTCACCAAAGACCCCTCAGCACACCCTGCTTCCATGCCAGAGGGACAGACTGGCAGTAGGTTCCTGCCTAGGAACTATGGCCACCACCTACCCTGACAATCAGCCCAGCTCTGGGGCTCTCATCCTTCCGAAGAGCTCCTGGTGGGCACTGTGGGTGGGGTGGTCCATGGAGGGGCTCAGGGCTTTGCTTGGGCACAATGTCTGGGCTCTAGGGAGCTGCAGGGAGATGCCAACCTCCCTGCACGCCGTGGGTCCTGCCCGCTCCTGCACTGGTCATCAGGAGAGCTAGAAAACCACCCTACTGTGAACATAGCTGTGCAAGAGGTGCTCCGCAGATCTCTGGGGAAAGAATGAATGAGTGGCAGAGGAACGGACAGACCTGTAAACTCAACATGCTGACTTCTAACCGGGGACTGAAGACCCCAACTTCCGCCGTGCTCAGAGCCACACAGGGCCACAGGCTCGGCGCCATCTGACTCGGGCTTCTGCACCTCAGCTCTTGCTCCTGCCACCTCCCTCCCTAAAATTTGCCTCTTCACTGCCTCTTCAGGCCCAGCCCCCGATAGCATGCTGCTGCTCCCCGTCCCTGTCCCCAGGGTGCTCCTGGTCCCGAAGGTGCTCCCAGACACACACACCATGGCTCCCTCCCCCATCAGGTCTGTGTTGGGAGACCGTCCTGATCGCCCCATCTAAATGGGAGCCTGTCATCACTCTTCCTCTGCCCTTCCCAGCCTTCTCCGCAGTGTGGCCCTGGCCTGTTACATTGCCTCTGGCTTACTGTGCTGTTTCTCCCCTCTGGAAACTGAGATGCGCAGAGACAGTCTTGTGCGCTGTCAGCACCAATAGTAATGCCTGCTCTACAGGAGAGGGAGGGAAATGAACAACATCGGGGTGGGGGAATGAGCACTCTTCAGAGAGGCTGCAGCGCTTCTGAGCTTTGCTCTGGACACCTCCATTCGCTGCTCCACAGGTGAAGAAACAGGCTCCAGGAAGCTGTGCTAGGCCCAGCCCACTCTGGAGCTCACACTCTCACTCGCTGTGCTCTCCCTCCAGGGTCATATGAAGTCCAGAGAGGGACAATTACATAGACAAGACCCCATGGACAATGGATGAGCTGGGACCAGGATCTGAGTCCTCTGTCCCCTGAGGCTTGTGGCGCCCTGGTGGGCCCTGACGCAGAAGTGCCCAGCCGTTTGCTCTCCAGACCTTCAGTGAGAATGTTTCTCTGATCCCGAGTGAACAGGGTTCTTCTAGTGGATGTAAATCAGAACCGGAGGCAGCCAGAGCTGAGCCGTAGAAAGCAGAGCTCCCTGCAGCTGGTAGAAGCAGGAAGCATTAATGGAAGCTCGTAGGATGTAGGGAATTGCTGGGATGTGGAAGGCACAGGCACAAGGATGAATTAAGGGGATGCCAAAGCTATGCCACAGCCCCTGTCCCAAGAGAGTGGCCAGATCTTATGTGACCAGGAAGCTGCTGCTCAGTTAGAGAACCAGGCTCCATGACAGACACGCTGGGGAGCTGCTGCTGCCAGCTCCATAACCTTACTGCAGTTGTCAGAATCCTCACAGGCAAAAAGGCTACCTGATACTCTGGGCAGGAGACACTGTCATGGCTCTGCCCAAATTCCTTTAGCGAGCATCATTTCCCAGAAAATCAGTCCAACTTCCAGATGCCAGCAAGGACAGTTCTTTGCCTGTGGGCTTTTTCTCTATATGCACTGTGTAAATACCCAGCCCCCTTGCTCCTATGGATGGATACCTCCCTTGTGTGTGTGTTATAAGCTGTTGTCCACTGGGTTTTAATTCTAAATGCCCAGAGAGTAGCTGCTAGATCACACACTCCCTATGTGTGTCTTCTCCTCCCTGTCCTGTTCCTTTATTACTGATGTAATGCCTCTTGGTGTCACTTCTTAAATGGGCTTGAATCCTTAGCTTGTGGTCAGCTTCTGGGGAACCTAGACTGAGATGCCGTGCTTCCCAATACATGTAAAATTTCCAATCGGCCCCTTGGCCTCTACAAAAGCCATTCAGAAAACTAAACTTCTTTAGACAGTGGTGAGTGGAAGAATCAGCGGAGGGCCAAGGCTGTTCAGTCATAACCTCTGCCTTTGAATCTCACAGAGTGCACCTAGTCACCTGGAGTACAGCTCTTCAAGAAACCTAGCTGCAAGGGAGTCTAGAAAACATGGCGGTTAGCTTTCCAGCCCCTCATCTAGGAAGACAGGAAGATGGAGCTGGGCAAGGGGGCTGTTGCATGACTCATGATATCTTTCATGGGCTCCAGCACCCCAGACCAATGTGTGCTGGCCACAAGATCACAGTCATTAAGTCTGAGAATCTTAGAATTCCAGGGCTAGAGGTCCTGGGAGACTCTGGATTATCTATGGTGTTGAAAACTGAGCCTTTGAGAAGGGACACAATCCCACAGCTGATTTGGGGCAGATGGGAAATATGAATTTGGGTTTTTCTGATTTGGGGCAAACAATTCCTTTTTACATCACTCAACTACTTGCCTTGTGAGACCTGGTATATCTTCCTGGGACAACTCTTGCCCATTTCCCTGAACCACCTTCAAACAATCCTGCATTGGTAGCTTTTTCAATGCTGCACACCTACTCTGTGTCAGGCACTGTGTTAAGCACTTTGTACATGTAGTAGAGAAAACAGAGCTCTAGAACCAATTCCCTAGTGTACACCCTGGCTTCACCATGCACCCCACACAAGCTGCTCAGAGTTTGTGTCATATTTTCCTTGCGTGCCACATGTACATAACGATGGTACCTCTTGCAAAGGGCAGCTGCAAACAAGGTATGCAGGTGGAGGTCCAGACCCTTGTCCAAGGTGAACCAGGGGCACAGCCAGGATGCAGTCAGAGCAATTTGTTTCCACTCAACCTCTGCGCCCTACACAGACAAACACACTAAACTCTTAAAATGGGAATGAACTTAATGCCTAAACAAAAGTATTAAGACAATTTTTAGCAGTCCATTAATTAGACAAATATTAGCCAAGCATCTACTGCATCCCTGGGAGGTTGTGGGGCTGGAGCCACCCCACCAAGCAGGTCTATGTGCAATCTGAGGGTCACATCAAAGAAGTGAGGAGACAAAGAAGTCAAGGCTCAGGAAGCACCCGGAATCCGGACTGTATCATCTGAGCTCCGATCCAGCTATCCCTCAACTTGGCCCTAACTCTGGACTGAATTTCTGCACCCTATACATTCTCGTTGCTCATGAAACTACCTGGAGTTGTACTTTCTGTCACCTGTAACTGAAAGTCTTGAATGTCACAATGAGATTTGGCTCAACTTAGTTTCGTATTTAACAGGGCACTTTCTAAAGCAGCAAGCCCTCTCTACTCCTTGATCTCCCCATTGACTTCAGAAGTTTTGATTAAAGGAGTTGTGCCATGAAGTATAATACAGTACATTTGCAAGCAGACTCCTCTAACAGCATGCTCGAGTGCAATTTAAAGACCTTGTATTTGAGCAGGCCGTGGTGGTGTGACCTGGGAGGCTGCATACTCAAATGATTAGATGCCCATATTCCAGAGTCAAACACACCCACTCCAACCCCCAGCGAGACCTGGCACCAGGTGGGCTGCGTAACATCGGCCTCATTATTCTGGGCTGCAGCTTCATCTGCGCAATGGGAATTACGTGAGTCCCCACCTCCTGCCATTTTGGAGAAAGTAAATGAGAGAATACACATAAGACACCTGACATAATAAACAGTAAGAATTTATGAGGAAAACAGATAGGGAGAGAGCTGGGCTTCCAGAAGTATAGATTTTGACATCGCATTTATTGAGCAATAATCTACAACTTGGATGGAAACAAAGATACTCATTAAGAAGTGAACATCTGCTTGAGTCTTTAAGTTCAGCACTGACAATTTGAAAAGAGGGTCCAGGTTTTAAGAACTAAGCAGCGATGTGTGCATTCTGGATGTATTAGCTTTTAGCAGAAAAAGATGGAGAGGATTTTCAATGGCTTCTTTCCACACTGTTTACTCAGCATAAATCTGCGCTGGGTACTCAGAATAAAGCTGACAGCAAGAAATAGGAGGTCCTCACCTTATCAGCCAAAGTCATTTGGGGCTCTTCGAACTGTGGAGTCACATCCATTAGTGGGCTGGTGAACTCAGTTTAGTGAGTGCAGCATTTCTGAGTGCCCAACATTTTTACAAAAATGAAACAGAGTAGACAAGGGTTGACAAGCCATAGCTTATGCCCCAAATCCAGCCCGTTGCCTATTTTTTATAAATAAAGTTTTATTGGAACACAGATGTGTCCCTTTGTTTACAGGTTGTCTATGGCTGCTTTTGTGCTATAAGAGTAGATATAAGTAGCACGACAGAGACTGTGCAGCTCACAAAGCTAAATACGTTTACTATCTGGTCCTCTACAGAAAGTTTGCCACCTCCGGGGATAGAATAATAAGACATTTCATTCACACTATTCATCAAATATTTTGGATTCTCTTTCTCTTACATCATCCTATTTAAAGTCATGGTCACATGATGCAAAATGGCAAAAAAGGCGTTAGAAGAAACAGTGGCCATCACCCTGGACAGTTGCTTGGAGAAGCAGAATGTGTTCTACAGTTTGGGTCCCCAGATGACCCGGGATGGAATGAGGCAGGAGCAATAAATGAATGCCTGTTGCTTTGGGTCACTCAGGCGTGGGGTTACTCACGACTGTGGTATCATCAAGCCCATCCTGACTGATGTCAGTGGCAAATGCGAAAGCTTATCACATCTAGTAAGGATAAGGATCGTTTCTTGAAACTTTCAGTTACTTCTGTGTTTTGGGTAGGGGTGGGATGTGTGTGTGTGTGTGTGTGTGTGTGCGCGTTACAAGGATATAATATAAAATATGTTGCTAACTGTGGATCACAGTAAAAATTTGCTTAAAAACGCTGGTCTAGAATGTTGGAAAAAAACAGAGACCAGAGAATAACATTAAAAATATATGAATGACTACACAAGGGAACTTAAACCCAGCACTCACACAAGCTAGCCAAGTGCTCTACCACTAAGCCACACCCCCCAGCCTTTTTGTTATTATCATTGTTTTAATTTTAAAGCAAGGTCTTAATTGATCCTCCTGCCTCAGCCTGCTGAGTAGCTGGAGTTACAGGTACGTGCTACTGTACTAGGCTGGAGAGGCCAGTTTTAACAAGCTTTATGTGTATAAAAAAGGCTACTTTTCAGCCAGCCATTCTCCTCTCTAGGGCAGGAGTCAGCAAACCTTTTCTGGAAAGGGCGTCAATAAATACATTAGGCTTTGAGGTCTTTCTTGTAACCACTCAACTGTTCCCTGAAAGGGAAAGCAACCACAGGCAACAGAGAACAAACTGGCCTGGTTATGTGCCAATAAAGCTTTATACAACAGACAACTGGCAAGGTTTGACCTATATGGATGAGTGTCAGTAAAACTTTATACAACAGACAACAGGCCGTATTTGACCTGCAGAGCCCAGTTGGCCAAACTCTGCTGTAGTGGGTCATGCAAAGAAGTACAGAGAGCTTGAAACAAGTACTCATATTTTAGATTTCTAGAAGCTTAGTTTCTGTTAGAACAAAGCCCCATCATTTAACTGGAGGTCGCTAACCTATGGCGCCAGACTCAATTCTGGCTGGTGTTTTCATAAATAAAATTTTATTTGTTTCTGTATTGGCCATGGCTGGTTTGACAAAGACATACAATGACAACGCAGTTACGTGGTTACAACAGAGTCCATCTGGCTCACAGAGCCTGAGACAGTTGGTCTCTGGAGCCTCACAACCTTACAGGCTGACCATGGCCTACGCAGCCTCACTCCTGCCCAGGCTCATGTCCAAAGACTGGTGTTTAAGGGCTTCGGGTGGACTGAGGACCACATTCACAAAAGCCTTTAGAACAAAGGGAGCCCAAACTAGAATAATATTTTTAATAAAGTAAATAGGGCAAAAGCCAAAGAAAGAATCAAAATAACCCCTGGCCCTATACCCTGGAGAGATTCTGACCACAGTGACGCTCAAGAAATGAGTTCACAGCTAAGACGTGCTCCGTAAATGTTAAAATAACAAGAACAATAAATAGTAATAAAACACAAAGCTACGCACCCCGTCTCCATGGGCGAGATCTCCCAGGGTTTTGAGTACAGAAGTCGGGAGGAGCAGCCCCTCCACCACCCGCTAGCCACCACCTACCACTCACCGAAGACCAGGTTTGGCGCCTTCCCTGAGGGCCCTGTGGGGACTTGACAGGTGAGTCTAAAGAGGATATTTGAGTAAAGCAGACAGTGGAGCGCATAGGTGGGCCACGCGATGCTGGTTCCCAGCGGGTGAGGGAACTCAGGTCCCGAGTGTGCCCTTGGCCCATGCCCACAGGTCCCAAGTGCCCAGGCAAACCAGCTCGGTGTCTTCTGTGCTACAGATCTCCTCAGGCCAACTATCAACAGCCAATGGCCTGGTTGGATTGTCCCAGTGCCTTCACCCTCAGCAGCCAAACACCAAAACAGGTCTGAGAGGTGACCTCAAGCACAGAACTGAGGTTTGAAGAGCTTGCTGCGCCAGTTGAGCTGGCAGATAGGAGCAGCAGCGGTGTATTTCCTTCTGAAACATGCCCAGCCAGGCCCAGCAGGCCACAGAGGTGAGAGGCAGATCCACCCAAGATCATCAGAGGCCCTCACGATGACCACACATTGAGTCACGAAGTCTAAACAAACCGAGCTTCCCACATCTCTGAAGAGCGGTGCTGAATGGGAATCACGCTCACAGTTTGCACTGTGCAGTTCAAATACCACCTAGAACATCACAGTCTCAGAAGTGGCAGGCAAAATCATTCCCGTTCACAAGACAGAAACCCTGAGGTGTGAGGCAAGAGGCTGGTTGGAGCTAGTGAAAGACTAGGAGCCTGAACTTTTGGAAAACCTGTCAGACTGTCCCCAAGCATTCCACCGCTTAGGCACCTGGGAAATGCCGGGCACCGCTGGAAACATTTCATCTAGAAGATCTCTCTGTATCCACAACACTGCTGTCATGCAGACACTGTATGAGGTGTGAGCAAAAGCTATGGTATTTTAAATTTAAAAAAATAATCACAGGGAAAGACACCTTGTCATTGATTCCCCTCCAAATGCTCTCTTTCGCTTTGAACACTCTTTTGCATTATCTTGCCACTTCTCTGAAGGAGTTCTCACTGCCTGATGTCCTGAATCGATTTAAAACATTAACATTTATGGTCATTTTGGCTCTGGGGAAGAGCCAGAAATGACCTGGTGCCAGATCTAGTGGACAAGGCGAATGAGGACACACTGTTGTCGTGTTTTCCTGAGCCTGCTTTTTGGTTGGAAGGCACTTGGCGGCACCATATTTTTGATCACGTCTTGGAAAGAGAAGAAAGAAGATCTTCAGGACTGCTTTGAAAGGGGCAGGGATGATGGGCTAAGCGAGTGGGAAGTGAGGGGGAATATTTTGAGGGGGATTAATGGCCATGTGTCTTTTATTGTTATTTTTAATTTAAAGATTCATGGTATCTTTCAATTGCACAATTATCCCTATTGTACAGATGAAGAAATAAACATGCAAAGAGGTTGAGGGAGGCACCTTCCTGCTGCTAAACACATGCTCTTTCTAAAGGACCCAGGCAACCGCCTTTCCTCCGGGAGGCTTTTCTGCATGCAGGAGACCTGGGACTGGGACACAGGCCTGACACCCCTCTCTGGGACTCTTCCCATGTACCAGGTCCTCCTGGAGGGAGCTTTGTGGCAGAGTTCATGGAGTCTTCTGGACAGCGCTAGGGAACAGGTGCTGCTTCTCTCCCCAGCTCAGAGAGGAAGCTGCTGAGTTTCAGCAGCAGCCTGAGGATGCAGGGGCACCGAGGCTGGCGTGTCCCAGCACTGCCATGAGTGTCAGGTGCCAGGCGTTTTGCTTCCTCCTCATCCACACATGGCCGAGGCCGCTCGTTCTTTCCACTGAGAGGAGGTCGGGGGTGCAGCTGCCCTGCACCTAGTGCAGCCCTGACAGGCCACAGTGTCAGAGATGTTTTGGACATCTCATCCCTGATGCCAACCCTGTCCTCAGGGCTGGAGTAAGTGTCCTGAGTCACACAGAAGATGTGCGCCCAGGAGTGCTGAGATAGGACCCTTCCTGTCTGGCCTCTTGGACCACAAGCTGTGGATGTGCCCTTTCTCCAGAGGAACCAGTTCACACTTGGCTCTGTCTGTCAAAGCCATTGCTGGGCTGCCTAGAGCCAGCCCGAGAGCATAAAACAGGAAGGAGGATTCCAGTCCAGCCAGGAGCCGCTCAGGGTTCGGGCCAACCCAGGTGCAGTCAGCATGCAGCCTGCGTGTGCCTGGCTGGAGCCAGCCCCCTGCACTTCAGAGAAAAGAGTGGGAAAGGGAGAGGGGAAGGGCGGGAGAGAGAGAGAGAGAGAAGAAGACAGAGAGGGAGGGGAAGAGAACAAGTCCCTGCAGGGCTTCCGGCCATGGGAGGATCTTTCACAGACCAGCCCTGTGATGAATTAGGCACAGATGAGGCTGCCACACGTGGCTTAAGTTTCCCTTAAAATTCCTCCAGCTTTGGCAATTAGGGAGGAAAGAATCCAGTGGCTGAATGGATTCTGGCCTCCTCCTGGGCACAGTCGCTGCCACCCTCTCCCGCTTAGGTACAATGTCATGCCTGACATTCTTCAGGGAGAGCACAGTTCGAGCTGGGAAATATGCACGCTGAGCACCGGCCAGCCGGCCTCCCGCCCTGATTCCAGACGCGCCTGTGCCACCACCCCTGCTTTCATAGTCATTCAACAGCCAACAACCACCTCTGGGCTCCAGAAAGCACCACACTTCAGGCACAGCAAGGGCATCTTGGGGTACTTTTTCCATTTCAGTCTCATACAAGTCCCTGTCATCTTCTCTGTCAGTACCTCCAGGAAAAGCTGAACTGTGGATACATGTTTGTCAATCAACAAAGCTTTAGCACACACTGCACTAAAACCATACACAGGCTGTATCAGGATATGTTTTGTTTTGTTTTTGAGACGAGGTCTTGCTGTGTAGTTCAGGCAGGCCTTGAACTCACTATGTAGCCCAGGCTGACTTCAAATTTGTAGTGATCCTCTTGCTTCAGCCTCCTGAGTGCTGGGATTACAGGGTGTGCATCACCACGCCTGGCTACATTAAGATTTCTGTTAACACCTGTTACACCTGGATTGTCATTCTTTTTGTTTAAAATTTTTTTTACTGTATGTTTGTGGTACATACTGATTACATTCAGCTTGAGGGACTGACGCATATACATATCATTCCTTGACCAGTTTTACTGCTCCTCCTCTTTCCTCTCCAGATCCTCTTCCTGTCTGCTCGTTTCTTAACATGTCTCTTCTATTTCGCTTTTCCAATTGTTTGTGTTTTGGATTTCTTATATTAGAGAAACCATACAGTAAGTGACTGACTTATTTCACTGAGGATTACAGACTCAACATTGATCCATTTTCTATAAATGACTCAACTGTATCCTTCTTTATGGCTGAGTACTATTCCACTGTGTATATACAGCTCACATTTTCTTGATCCATTCATCTATTGGTGGGCACATAGGTCACATTCAAGATACAGGCATTGTGAGTTGTGCTGATATAAACATGGGTAAGCATGTAACCCTGTGAGATGATGTCTTTAATTTTTTTTTGAAAACTACTCAGAAAAAGTACAGCCATGTCACATGGCATTCCCACTTGGCGTTTTTGGGAATAGTCTCCATGTGTATTTCCACAGTGGTTGTACTTGTTCACATTCCCACCAACAGTGCAGAAGGTTCCTTTTTCCTTATAGCCTCACCAGCACTTGTTGTTTTCTGAGTACTTGCTGATAGGAATTTTTACTGGCATAGGGTAGAATCTCAGTGTTGTTTTCCTGTGCATTATTCTAATGGCCAAAGATGCCGAACATTTTTCATGTATTTATTGGCTATTTGAACTTCTTCTGAGAAGTGTCTATTTATTTCAACCACCCATTTTTTGACTGGATCTCTTATTTTGGGGGTCTAGTTTTTTTTATATTCTAGATATGCGTCCTCTTTCATTTTTCTATTATTTTAGAGGTGAAAATATAAACGCTAATAACACAAAAACAATAAGGAAATACATGATTATAGAGAAGATAGTAGGGAATTAACAATGGGTGCTGTATTACATAATGTTATCTTTGCATTTGTTACTCAGTTATAAACCAGAATAATGCAAAAACAGTAAAGGAGATATACAATTACAGAGCAGATATTGGGGAATTAAAAATGGATGCTGTATTACAAAATGACGTCTTCACTTCTGTTACTCAGTTATACAAATGATGGCACGTTCAATTAATCAAACAGTTTTCTCCACTCTCATCTCCATCGTTCTCTCACCCAGTCAGTTGTCTTCCCTCTGATAACAGCTGTACCTTTTGGTTTATTTACTCCCTCGGGCTCTCACATTGGGAGGGCACATGGCTGCTTCAAATTATGCTGTAACAAACATGGGTGCACTCAAATTACTACGGCACTAGATGGAAAAGCACCCATCCTCCAAGATGGTATACAGGCAGGGAACCAAATACACTATGGTCACCACCCAATTAATAAGCCCTCAAGGCCCATGGGGGTCTGGTCAAGTCTGCAGGTTCACCCTCATGAACCACCAGGCTCTGCCTCAATAAGGCACTCCCGGGGGCCCGGTCGAGCCTGGATAGAAGTCCTCTTTCTGAGGAGTAGCTGGTAAAAATTTTTTTCTCATTCTTTAGGCTGACACTGTTGGTTGTTTCCTTTGCTGTGCAGAAGCTTTTAATTTGATATGACCCCATTTATTGAGTCTTGGTATTATGTCTTATGCAATTAGGGTTCTGTTCAGGAATTCCTTGCCTATGCCTAGCTCTTCAAGGGTTTTATCACTTTTTTCTTCCAGTAGATTCAGTGTTTCTGTTTTCACATACGTCTTTAATTGAGTTTGATTTGATTTTAGTACAGGCTGAGAGACACGTATCTAGACTTATTCTTTTGCTCATGAATAACAAGTTTTCTCAGGACTATTTGTTAAAGAGGCTATCTTTTCTCCTGTGTATATCATTGGCTCCTTTGTCAAAAAATCAGATGGTTGAAGGTGCTGGGGCTTGTAGCTACACCCTCTAGTCCACTGATCAACATGTCTGTTTTTGTGCCAGTACCGTGCTGTTTTTACTACTGGTGGCTTTGTTGTGTAATGTGCAGTTTGTGGCTGTGATGCTGCCTGGCTCATGTTGCTGCTCAGAATTGCTTTGGCTATTTTGGATCCCTTCTGGTTCCATGTACATTTTAGAATTGAGTTTTTTCTGGCTCTGTGGGGAAAAAAAAAGCAGATAACATTGTGACTGGGATTGCATTAAGTCTACGTATCATTTTTGGTAATATGGCACTTCGGTAATATTGGTTCTGCCTATCCAAGAATAGCAGATGGTGTTCCATTTTCCGGTGTCTTCTTTTTCTCATCTTTCAGGGCAATATCACTTAGAGGTCTTTCATCTCCTTGATTAGGTTAATTCCTAGATATTTACTTTTTTGAAGCTATTGCACATGAGACTGCTTTCCTATTTTCTTTGTCAGTGGGTTCACTCTTGGTGATAGGGACACTATGGATTTTTGTATGTCCATTTTGTATCCCACCACTTTGCTAATTTGTTTTCATTTCTAAGAGTTTTCTCAGAGTTTTTTGGATCTTCTGTGTAAAGGATCAAGTCACCTGCAGATATTAATAAACTTAGTTTCTTCTGTTCCTATTGAACCCCTTTTATTTCCTTCTCTTGTCTGACTGCTCTGGCTACAGCTTTGAGTAGCGAACTGGATAGGAACAGCAGCAGTGCAAACACCTGTCTTCTTCCTGATGTTACGGAAAGCTTTCAGTTTGTCACTATTTAGTGTGATGTTGGCAGTGGTTTGTCATAAATGGCTTTTATTGGTTTAAGGTAAGGTTCTTCTATATCTATTTTCATCAAGGTTTTTACCACAGTTGGATGCTGGATTTTGTCAAAGACTTTTTCTGCACCTACTGAGATGATTGTTGTAACTTTTACTCCGACTTTCCTTATGTGATGCATTACATTGATTGATTGACATTTGTTGAAACATCCTTGCACCCCTATGATGAAGCTGACTTGGTCATGGTGTACGATCTTTTTTTTTAATTTTTTTTTCCTTTTTTTTTTTTGTGGTACTGGGGATCGAACTCAGGACCCTGCGCTTGCTAGGCAAGCGCTTATTCCACTGAGCTATATCCCCAGCCCCCGTATGATCTTTTTAACAATTTATTATATTCTGTCTGCATATATCTTGTTGAGGATTTTTGCATCTATGTTCAGGAAATTGGCCTATCGTTTTCTTTTCTTTCTTTCTTTTTTTTGTTAAGTCCTTGTTTGGTTTTGATATCAGAGTAATACTAACCTCAAGGAGTGAGTTTGGCAATGTTTCATCACTTTCAATTTCATGGAAGAGTTTAAGGATTGGCATTAATTCTTCCCAGAAGTTCTGGTAAAATTCAGCAGTGAGTCCACTGGGCCCTGGACTTTTCTTAGTCAGTAGGTGTTATGGTTTATACATAGATATCCCTCCAAAGCCTCATGCACTCATAGGAAGGGCTTTTGGGTGTGACTGTATCATCGGTGTGTAATACTGGGTCATGGGTGTCTGACACTGGATTAATCCACTTATTGGTTCAGTCTAGTTCTGGGTGTGCATGATGGGTTACTAAAAAGGGAAGACTCACTTTGGGTGCAGGTGTCATTAACCAATAGTTTTGTAGCCTGGGTGGAATATAAAGAGAAAGATGGAAGGCAGGTTTGCTGCTTCCTGCCTGCCCTGCCACGGACTGTTTGTCCTCTGCAGTACTCCTCCTCTGCCCTGCTGTCCTGCCTTGGATTCAGCTGACTATGGGCTGAAACCTCTACAAACTATGAGTTAAAAGAAACCGTTCCTCCTTTAACTTGTGGGTGTTGGGTATTTTGTCCCAGCAATGAGACAGTAACTAAGACAGTAGAGTTTTTATTACTGTCTCAATGTCATTTCCTCTTATTGGTTTTTATCGAGTTTTATATCTTCCTGGCCCAGTTTTAGTAATTCATAGCTATCTAGGAATTTATTCATTTCTTCTAGACTCTTCATTTACCAGAATGTATGTTTTCAAAGTAGTATTTTATAATCCTCTGGATTTTAACGGTGTCCTTTGCAATTTCTCCTTTTTCATTTCTAATTGCACTGATACAGGTCTTTCTTTTGCTTCTTTTGCTAAGTTTGGCTAAGGGTTTACCAATTTTCTTTGTGCTTATAAAAAGTCGACTTGGATCACTCTTTGTTCCAGGATCCATCCTGTGCCTTGTAGAAGTTTAGCAGCAACCTTGGCCTCTACCCTGCAGGTGCCTCTAGCATGCATGTGGCAATCAAAAATGCCCACAGATGCTACCAAGTGTTTCCCAGGGAGCAGAGTGGCCCTGGCTGGGAACCACTGATCTCTGTGGATGAACTCCATGAACCCTAACGAAAAGGCAGATCTGTCAGTGTCCTCGTTTTACAGAGGAGGGAGACTGGCTTGGAAAGGTAACCTGTTTGCCTTGCCCAGAGTCATGCAGCTAGTGTCACACTCAGGGAATGCAGTTAGAAATTCCTGCTCCACAACCCAGTGCACGAGTCCTCTCAACTGTGACCCTATGGCAAGTGACATCTTGGAGGCTGCACAACTGGCTGTTGAGGTCCTTGAGGCATTCCCTGTTAAGGTTTGGTTCACTGACCACATGACTATAGCACATGAAAAATGTCCCTAAATATCAATGGATCCTCACCCCACCCCCTTCTTTTCTCCATGACACTTTTCCTTAGGTTGTCCACTGCCCCTTCCTTGGTGTGGAGGAGCATTAATAACAGAAGGTTAATAAGAACCTAGTAGTAGGTGGGCATGGTGGTGCATTCCTATAATACCAGGTACTCAAGGCCAAGGCAGGAGGATCACAAGTTTGAGCAGCCTAGGCAACATGGAGAGACTTCATATCTCAAAATAAAAAAATTAAAGGCAAGGGGGTTGTAGCTCAGTAACAGAGCACCTGTCTAGCATGGGCAATGTCCTGGGTTCATTCTGCCCTACTGCAAAAAAAAAAAAAACAAAACAAAAAACCAAACCTAATAACATGACTTAGAGACTGACAAGCACATCTGTAACTTTATGAGCCAACAAATCTCATGTTGCTCACTATCTGCTAAGACTCAAGGGCTTTTAGAATATTTCATTTAATCCTAGGACAAGCCTCTGGGGTAGGGAATATGAATATCTCCATGACATAAATGAGGAAACTAAGCACTAGGAGGGCAAGCAATTTGCTGGAGGTTCATGTAGCTGGAAGGGGGCAGAGGGTATATTCTTCACTACAATGTTGAACTGCCTCTAAGTAATGTTTGCTAAGGTCAATGAATGCATTTAATTTCTCACAAATGCTGTCAGATAGACGTTATTATCTCTAGATTAGAACATGAAGCCCCCAAAGCTAAGGGGGCTTCTCAGGCCCCAGAGCTCAAGAGGGGCAATCCTGAGGATTTTGGTTCTTTCATCGGTGGTCTGAGCCCCCTGTGGACCTTGGGGTAACCTGAGTCATTTCATTAACTCTTCCCAGCTTCTCTTCTTCTGTGCCATGGAAGGCAACTTGCAAAGGCAGCTGCACTGGGTCTGTGGGACCCCAAGGCATGGTTCTGCCTCCTGCTCCCCACATCATGCTGGCACCACGACAGTCAGTCCACCCCGATGGCTGCAGTCTGGGCCCCTGAAGGAGAGGACTCTTACTCCCGCTGTTTATGCTGTAGCTGTCTCTCCACTTATACCAATGGGGAGAACCCAAAATGGCAGTTGCAGGTGGTGAGACAGATGGTGAGGCAGGGCCCTGCGGGGCTGCAGGCAAACCTTTCACCCCAGGGTCACCAGCTCTGCTCTACAGGTCACCTGTGGCCGGCAGGCACTGCTCTTCTATGACAGCTGTGGGATCTCACCCAGGAGAGCCTGGGGTGCTTAGCCCTGGTCAGCAGGGACAGCTGGCCACAGCCCCCAAGGCCACCAGCTGCCTACAGCTCTCCACACCAGTATCTCAGGAGCCCACTGCCTTGCCTTCCCAGAGTCCTTTGCTTGGTCCTGGCCACCCTCATAGATCAAAGCATTTAACCCCTTGGGTGCAAGAAGGTGGCAGACTTGGACCTGAGTGCTGGCTGGATGGGTGACTTTTGTATCTATTTTTTGTTTGTTTTGTTTTGAGACAGTGATTTGCTAAGTTGCCCAGGTTGGCCTCGAACTTGTGTGCTCCTCCCACCTCAGTCTCTCAAAGAACAGAAACTCCACACACACTACGCAGGCTGTTTTCTTGCCATCATCCGAGTTTTGCCTCTGTTCCCATAGCTGTGTGGCTTCAGTAACTGCTGCTACTGTCATTCTCATTTATTTTCTTACTAGTAATAGTAGTGAAAGCAGAGTGGTTAAGAATGAGGGCTTTGGGCCCAGACACCTCGACTCGGAAACCTGGCTCCCCCACTTTGGACTTCTGTGTTCTTATCTGTAAACCGATTCATCGTGACACTGACCTTGAGGGCTGTTAGGACTATTACACAAGCTGACAATGGGAAACGTGACTTAACCAAGCACACACTGTGTGCTCAACAAATGTTTTCACTATTATTATAATGGCCTCTGTGTAGGAAGTCTTCTCTATTTACTTGTGTTTTTAAATTTGGGTGGACCCTTGAAAGGCCAGGCTAATCCCTTCCTCCTCCAGGAAGAGTTCTGAGATACCGAAGTGGGTATATCATACTTCCTGTGCCTCTCCATAGTATCCTTGCACATTATTGGGCACACAGTAGGTCCTTCACCTAACAGTTATAAGCAGCTAAGTTTTACTGAATACTTACTATATGCTAGTTCTGTTCCTATACTTAATATACAGTATCTTATTTTTCTTCTTCCACAGCCTTATGTCTTAATAATCCATCCATTTTATAGGTGGGAAATTGAGGCTTAGAGAGGCTAGGTGACTTGCCTAAGGTCACAGCACTAAGTGGAACAGTTCAGTTGTGATGAACTTCCAGGGCACAGGCAAACCCATTATGGAGGGGAAAAGGGCGAGTTTTCGCTGCACCATCTGTCAGACGCTTATAAACAGTGGGCAGAAACAAATCCCTATTTCTAAGAATATCAATCTGTTTTTTCACAGCAAGCTTCTGGTGTAAACAAATTAGTTTCTGTGGTAAGGGTTTTCGGTAAGTCATTCTCTTTCCCTGGGAGATGCATGTATTAGTCAGGACCTTTTCTAGGGTAAATAACAGGAAACGTATCTCAATTTGGTTCAAATTAAATGGGAAACTTATAGACTCACATAACTGGAAGCCTTAGGAATAGATTCAGACAGTTTACCAAAGGATTTTTTAAAAAAACTTATTTTTTTCTCTTTTTCCTCCTCTCCCTTTCTTCTCTCTGTTTCTCTCTCAGTCTTGCTTTCTTCCATGTTGGCTTAGTTCCCTGGCAGCTTCTCCCCCAAACTGTTGATAACAATGTCTCCCAGGACCTTCAACTTGACCCTCCACCCTTAGTGTAAGATTATAGTTTTTCTCCAATAATACCAGCTAACATCCAAGAATTATTCTGATTGGCTCAGCTTGGGTCATGTGCCCATCCTTGAACCAACCACTATCTCCAGAGTAATGCTATGCACTCATTGGTGGGCTATAAGTCATATGACCATTCCTGGTTAGAAGCTTGGGATCAGCAACCAGTAAGCCCACAAGAAATAGCTGCAGAATGAATGAATGACTGAGTCAACTTTCTAAGCAGGGGTTTGCTTCTCTTGGCTTTGAAGACCTCCTCTATTAGCTAATGTGGCCAGAAAAATCTTTCTGGTGTTCAAGAATTCCAAATTGCCTTTCTAGAAGTATGTATGTTCTGAAAGGTTGGATTAAAAACAAACAAAAGAGAAAAAAACAACAACAACAACAAAAAAATGAGGCATGATGAAATGTTTGCCCTGGACTCTCCAGCCAGAAACCAAAGAGAAACAGACAATTACAGGTTTCTGCCGCAAACAGAGCCGCTCTCTAGACCGGCTTTCCTGCGTGGGGCAGAAAATCTCATCAATCCTCAAACAAAAGTCAGTGTAAGGGAAGAGCAATGATCTCTTCCCGAACGTGTCCACAATCTCAAACTGTCCTCACTCACTGCGTTGTGTGATTCATTTCATCCCTCCGACAACCTTGGAAACTACTATTACAATTCTTTCCACTGTACAAATGGGGTACAGAGACGTGACGTAACTTGCCAAGGTCACACAATTTAGCAAGCTGTGACTCAGGCGGCCTCCAATCCAATCTTTGTATATTAAAAATGCATGACCATTATAAACTCACCCTCCGTGAAGCTCCTCCTCCACATGCATGCATAAGTTCCACTCCAGAGCCCCAACCAGCAGGGCATTTTTTTTTCCCTTTCTGAAATGTGAGTTCAATACGCCTGTACTTTTATAAGCACAAAGGGATTTATTACTTTGCAATCAAACTGCTCCAGGGCACTGTTGTCTCTTTCTTCACAGGGCAAGACTGTCATAAATTACAAGCGCTCCCCATTCCAGCTGGCACTTAGCCGGGCCACTTAAAATCACTTTGGACTTTGCCCCCAGCTGACCTTTGCGAAGCACTTTCCAGGCATCTCTGCTTCCGGGACCAGAGTGGGGTGGATCATAAGAGCTTTGCTCTTGTAAGTGGAGCCACAAATTATTTTGAACGTGAGAGAGAAGGGAAACCTCCGAGTGACAAAACTGAAATGCCAGACAGAGTTGCAGTTTGGGAGCTAAAGAACTGTGAGAAGAGGTGGGCGGCGCCTGCTGGTTATCATGGGACAAAGGGGCAAGGGAAAGGAACCGGGACTCTCCTCCTGCCCTGCTGGGAGAACGGAATAGTGGCCTCCATGAGTATCACTGCTTCCTCTCCACTGAACACTATTTAATATCCATACTGTCTAGGAGAAAGGCGCCCACTTCTTACCGCAGGAGACAGTGTCCTTTTTATGTCCCAAATCAAATGCCATTATTTTCCCTCAAACTATCTGATGCATTAATGAAGATGCTGATAATAGCCCCAAGCCCTCGTTATGTCACAGTCTCCATGGCCACCATCACTCCTACTCTTACCAAGCAATATTTATAATTAAACTGTGTCACTATATCATATTAATATATGTTGCAACATAATATTATAAACAAAACAGTAGTATTTACTCTTTTGACACTGAGAGTTTACCGTGTGCCAGGAATTCTCCGGAGTACTAAAGAGGATATGATCTGTGTAACAGCCCAGGAAACAAGTACTGATGCTGGTCCTGCTTTTTCAAATGTGACATCACTTGTCCGAAGTCACACGGCCATTACGGCGTCTACCAATCCACTGCAGTATTCCCTCTTATGGCCCCTCTTTCCCGAGAGAAACAGGTATTGGCAGGTGATGTGCCTCAAAGACAGTCATAACTATAGTTGTAATTATTATAATTAATAACAACTTCATTATTTTGGGGCATTGATAAGCAGTATTCTGTTTAATCCTATGAATGAGCCTGTGAGGTCAGTGTCATGACAAAGCTGTTTGACACAGGAGACTGAGGCCCAGAGATATACGGTCACACAGCCAGGATCCCGGCTAGCAAGGTTATCATTAGAATACAGTCAGGGACTTTGTTTATTCACATAGTAAATATGATTTGTTTGAATGAATATATTTTGAAACACAAATCAGACTCTATCCCTTTCATCTTCGAATCATTTCCCATTGAAGGACCCTGGTCATCTGGTCCCTGCTCCATTTGCTAACCTACCTCCCCCCATTGCCTGCCCCCTGTGCTCCACTCCCGCCAGCTCATATTAGGTTTTCTAGACTTGTCACTTTAGGCCTCTGGGCCTTTTCTCATGCTGTTCCTTCTGCCTGACACTCCTTTCCTGTGTTCCAGCTCCCCCAACTCACTCACATTCAGCCCAAAAAATCAGGCTCTAATAAGCTGCCTTTCTTGTGGGTCTCATGGACACCTGTGGTCTGTACCTGCCCAGCATCTACCTCCTCTACTCTACCAGCATCCTGGCTGTTCCTCGGAGGACCCCACCTTGTCCACTTTCTATTTACAGCCTTTCAGTGGAGCTGATAGCCCCAAGTCTCCCACTTTGAGAAGAGATCGACACGTGTCCCAAACTCAGCCAACCAGAGCTTTGCACTATCCCTGGCCATCGCTCTGCTTCAGGCTTGGGCACGTGATCCAACTGGACCAATGAGTCAATCCTGTGACTCTAGTGGGCTGGCCAAAGGAGTCCTCTTTCTGCTGCGCTGGCCAGTCCTTGGGACTGGATGGGATTACCAGAAAGAGAACTCAGGACCAAGAAAGGTGGGATTAAGACAAGGTAGGAGAGACAGATTTCTTTGACACGGCTTCGACACCTGCACACAGCTATGCCTACAGAAGGAGTTTTCAGTTCTGTGGGCAGATTAAGTCCCTTTTTTAGGGGGATTTCATTTGAGATTTCTGTCTACCACAGCCACACAGGCCAGGCTCAAGATCTTTGCTGGGACATGGCAAGCCAGCAGTCTCTCAAGGAGCTGCAGCTAGGTGGGCTGCATCTGCCTCCCCGGTAACGGAGAGTCCAGGACTTTTCACTTCGCACCCTCTTGGGAACCGCTGTGGACTAGAAAACCACTTGGCTAAGACTGGAGTTAACCACGGAGTGGCCAACCATTTGGGTCGGCCCCCTGCTTTGGTGTCGCTCTGCAGTGCCAGAGAGAACTAACCTGTCTAATACAATGGGTGCGCCGCCTCCTTACGGTGGCCAAGCCTGGGGAGCAGAGGCCACTTGACCTGGCAGCTGCACTGTTACTTAGGGACTGTGATGCTCCATGCTCCCGCTGGTCTTTTTCGCCCGTCCCGTCCTGTCCCAGTGATTTGAGAGGGGGTCTCTGCCTCTACCACAGGCTCTGAGCTAACATGGAGGGAGTTGCTCTGCTCAGCATCATGCCAAATACTTAGTTCCTTTTTGGGTTCTGATCTCAGATGAACCTAGGGGAAGTCACCCTCCCCGGCCGTTCACACCCACACTACAGGGGCAGATGCTGATGCTCACAGTTATCCAGGGCAGGTCTGGGTTTCAACCCACGTGCTTTAGGGTCATGCACCCCTGCCAGGGCGCTGGAGGTGGCGGCAGCAGGCTCGCAGGAGGGCAGTACTCATGTGCATGGAGCTCGGAGGGTGGGCCTGGGGCTAGGAAGAGGGTGTAGAGCAGGAGGATGAAGTGGGTGGACAGAGGTCACATTTGGCTGCGGTGTGGGAGAACAGAAGGGAGGTTTCTGGAGGGGCCAGGTGTGAAGTGAAAAGCAATCAAATCACAACCTCATTCCAGCCCAGCATTCCCCAGGGGTTCCTCAGCTAGGCACCATGGGCAGCCCAAGG
Source organism: Dinomys branickii (assembly GCA_004027595.1). Taxonomy (NCBI): domain Eukaryota; kingdom Metazoa; phylum Chordata; class Mammalia; order Rodentia; family Dinomyidae; genus Dinomys; species Dinomys branickii. The sequence continues at coordinate 64,193 of PVLD010003701.1, forward strand.
CGGCCCTGTGGCTTTCAGGCTGTGGAGCTGGCTCCCTGACTAAATTTCAGGGGCTGCTCGATCACAGTGCCGAGGACAGAGTGTTCGAGCTATTTGTAGCCACACGAATTAATGTCTTCCATGTGCAAAGACATTTCCTAGTTCCCCAGAGACTCCTGTTGGTGGGGAAGGCGAGTGCTAGGTCGGCTTGGAGAGCTTGTCCTTGGGATGCTGAGGCCAAATCCGGCTCCTCCTGCAGTGGGAGGTGATATCCCAGTGGTCAGTGAAAGACTGACCCAAATTGTAACCCCAGGGCTGGACTGAAAAGAAGCGGTGGCAGCCACCCAAGAGACAGAGCCCTGGAGTATGTCCCTGGTGACCGGGCTCCAGGTCTGAGTAAAGGAAATGAATTTGAAAGCTTGCAAACAAGAACAGTAGCTCATCTTTGCAGACTTTGTGCATCTGTCTGCCAGGTGCCGTTCCTCCTGTGAGCCCCTTTTATCCTCACCCCAAGCATACCAGGAGGCAGCAGCATTCTCTCCATTTTACAGAGAAGAAAACCGAGAACCAGAGAGGTCAGTCACGTGCCAGGGCTTCAGAGGTCACAAGTGGGTTGAACGAAGGTTCCCGGCTCCAGAGCCCATGCTCTTGCCTACCATGCCAGCAGCCTGCTTTAAAAGCCGAGGACACACAGACACTCCTCTGACACCAGCCCCTCTGAGGTGCTCACTGAGGTTAAAAAGGCAGTGACACAAGTCAAGTTTCACTGTCCACTGCAGGCAAGCTGCGAGGTCTGGGCCTGGGTGTTCCTAGCTTTTCAAGTTCAAAACTGAAAAGATGGTGTAACTCTCAGCTCTGCTGCTACTAAAGATGTGACCCCCTTGACTCAGTTTCTGCCTCAACCAACGGGACACGATGGCTGGGGAGGTGAAAAGTAAGAGATGCCGCATGCAGTCACAGGAGGCTGGAAGTTCTCGATGGGGGTGATACTCTGGTTTCTCTTTAGATCATATAAATTTTCACCTTTTACCAACTGGAGGTGAGCCTGCCTGCCTGGGGCACCTGCCCATGTCTGGAGACATTCTTGCTGTCACAACATGGGGCTAGGGGACTGCTCCCAGCATGCAGTGGGTAGAGGGCAAGGCTGCTGCTGACCATCCTGCAGCGCTCCACCCACAGCACAGGGTCCCAAGCTTGCTGTTCTGGAAGGACCTCTTTCTCAGGGTCCCACTGGAGAACAGAGGGGCTGAAAGTCCCCTGAGGATCCAGCACAGCCCCCTGCAGAGTGGGCACTTCTGGCAGTTTGCTTGCCCACTCTGCCTGCTTCCCAAAAAAGAGGGAGAGAAAAGAACTGAAATTTCCCAAGCAATTGCCTGTTAGTTTCTGTTATAACATGTACCACGTCTTCTTTTTATGCTAAGCTGCGGGAAACTTTTAGCAGAAGTCCTCAGAATTACAATCCAGAGCTAGGTATGATGGTGCCTGCCTGTAATCCCAGCTGTCTGGGAGGCCAAGGCAGGAGGAATGTGAATTTGAGGTCAGCCTGGACCACTCAGCCTAACCTTGTTGAAAGAAAGAGAGGAAGACAGAGAGGGGGGAACGGGAATCAAACATCAGAAATCAAACTAATGTATCCTCTGGTCCTTTCTGTACCCACACGGGCACACGTGCACATGCATACATGCACGCACACGCACGCACACGCACTAGCCCCTCCTATCTCACCTGGGCAGGGGACACCTGAGCAGCGCCAAGAGTCTGACTTGGATTATTGGTGACAAACCCCAACAGTCCCTCTCAGAGAGCAAAACATCTCTTCTGCTCTCTGAGCCTGCTCCCTCATCTCTAATGTGGGATTCACGTAAGAAAATAATATTTAAAAGCTCTTAGCGCAACTGAGCTGTTATTAGTGATCTTTCATTTTCGAACAGTTTTAAATTTTTCTTTAAGTTTCTAGAATACCTGCAAATCATTTGCAAATTCATGTAATAATACAGACTTGGTCATTAAGAGAACTCTCACCTCCAGCCCAGCTCTCGGGGGACTACCACTGTCAACTTGCTAACTGTTCCCTCCTGCTCATTAACTCCACATTTCTAAATAATATGCTGACATAGCCATTCCACCGTGTGTCAGTTTGGGGCTCGGTTTTATACTCTCTGTGCCTATCTTGTTTCAGCCAAATCAGAAACATATTTTCCTAGAATCACAGACTCTTAAGGGAAAAGATTTGGACATTATCTGCCCGGGATATTTGCAGACTTTGATATTTACAAGCCATTCATTTTATAAAGCACATTTGAACACCCCACATAGGAAGGGCATAATCTCAAAAGGTAGCTCTTTCAATAAAATCAATTTCATTTTTCAGATTTAAACGCCACGTTCAATCTCCGTTCTCAGTTCACTATGGATGGTGTGTGAAGAGGCACAGAGCAGCCTCTGAAATGGACCAGTGGTCATACAAGTCCCATTTCCTGTCCTAGGCCGGAATCCGTGTTATCACCCGTGCTGTACTTGAATGCTCCCAGGGACGTTCCACTCACCGCTGCATGGGGCAGCCCCTTGTGGCAGTGTTAATTAGCGTGCTGTCAGAGTCCTTGCCATCTTTTATCAGCTGGCCGTCTTTCATCCCTGACAATGGTCATTTCCTCAAAAAGGGGCCTTTTCTCAACCCACAAACTTTTTCTCACATTCTTTGGTGTCACTGAAGATCAGCCCACCAATTCCACTCTACTCCTTCCAACCTGAGATATGATTCTCCTCTAAACACACCCTGGCCCCTTCTGAGGGCTTCCACAGACTACGGGTATCCAGGCCCTTCCAGAGTCAACTTTGCCAGCTCACCCCTCCTTTCAGCTCTAAGGGAAAACTCAAAGGGACTTTTTTTTTTTTTTTGTACAACTTATTTGTGATGGCAAAGCAAAGTCTGCAGGCCTCGCCCGCCCCTCAGCTGCGGGCGTCTGCTCCAAGCTCCCAAGAACAATGCTTCCATTTTGCTATTTCTTGCAGGTTTCTCTCCTTATGATAGTCTGCCCTCGGTAAAGTAGCTGTTGGCAGAAGGGGCTGCATTTCAAATAGCTTGGGTGGGAGACCGGGCCCGGGACACAATGTGCTCTTGTTGGAGGGGAGAATTTGCATGTCGTTCAGGGGTGAGGCCTCGATATCAGCGCAGCAACACTTCCGGGCCACACAACCTTCTAGAAACCTGTCCTGAAAGCCACCCACATTCACATGCCAAAGTAGCAGAGGAGGAGAGGGGGTGTCACAGGGCCAGTTTTCCACAAGCACATCAACACTCTGAGCACTGGGGACAGCACACTTGGGTGACATGTACCACGTAAGACCAACTCTCATCCTCCTACAGCTCCCTAAGGGCCCAGAGGCCAGAGGGTGGGAATGGCCTCCGGCTCAGGAATCAGACTGGGATTTAAATTCTAACTCTTGCTACTATCTGGCTGCCTAAGGCACTGGGCCCCTCTGAACCTCAGTCTCCTCATCTATAAAATGGGGACAACAGTACTCAGCTCTTAGGGCTCAAGTGAGGAAAACATGAGACTTGGAAGGTGCTTGTCTCATTGTCTGGTGCCCAGCAGTGCTCAGTAAATGACAGAGGTCACTACTATTCCCATGCCATTTATGCGGGTGGAAAATTAGGTCCACAAAGCTTAAGAATGGCCAAAGCAGGTTCTGAAAATTCAGCAACTCTTGCCTCGAGCAGACATGATTGAGGGTTCTGGTTCCCACTTTCCCACCTATTCAAACTCGGGTCCCTGGACTCTCACTAGACAGAGTGAGGAGGCTAACAAGGCCTGCCTCTGAGCAGGACTACACAGGTTCAAATCCCACCTCCTCCACTGAAGGGCTGAGGCTGGGAGGGCACTAACCTGCAGGGTTCAGTCCCTTGCCTGTGAAGTGAGATCCTCCAGGATCTGCTTTAGGACTTGCAGGGGACAGGGAACAGCCATGAGAGCCATAAACGCTATATAGCATTGCCTTTGTTGTTGTTTGTAACGACTGTGAGTATTTGCCCAAAAGCCTGCCTTCCTCACCGCCTCATTCAATTCTCTCTTTTTTTTTTTTAATTTCTTAACCTTTTTTTTTTTTTTTTTTTTTGCGGTACTGGGGATCGAACTCAGGACCCTGCGCTTGCTAGGCAAGCGCTTATTCCACTGAGCTATATCCCCAGCCCTTTTTCAACTATCAACACACCCGCCTTATAGAGGACAGAACCTACTAGGTTAAAGAGTTAAGTGACTTGCCCAAGGTCAGACATTGAGCAAGGGACAATAGGTGAACTCAGTTCTGAAACTGTAGCACTTGATCTCTATTATTCATGAGTCATGGATGGTCCCAAACCTCTGTTATTAGAAGTAAGGTGATAGCAAAACCTGTGTCCGTATGCTACTTTGCAATGAGTTCCTAGGAGTGGGAGTGGGAGAGTAAAGGGGAGGGCACTGTAATTTGGGTAAATCATGCCCAACTGCCCTGCAAGGGTGCTGTTTCCCCACAGCCTCCCTAGCAGAGTACATTAGCAAGCTTTGGAATTTCCCTCAATTTTATGGGCAGGTTTTAACTGCATGTCTCTTATTTTATGTGGGAGTAAACATCTTTCCACACATTTAAAAGTCTTTTGTATTTCCTTTTTTTGGTGAATTGCCTGTTCATGCTTTTCATGCATTTCTCCAGCAGGTTCTGGGTTTCTTATCAACTTCTAAGAACACTCTTCTGTGTGACACAAGCCTCCTTTCTGTGACAGGAGCTGCAAATACTCATCTCCGCTTTCCTGCTGATTTTGCACACACTCTTATACCATGTGGAAGTGCTTTATTTTTACAAAGAGCCAGTCGTTGATCTTTTCTTTTTCAAGCTATTGAGTTTTCATTGAGTTTTGGTGGACTGAATTTTGTCCACCTAAATCACAGGTTGAAATCCTCATCCTTGAGCCCGTAGAATGTGTCCTTCTCTGCAGACAGGGCCACTGCAGATGCACAGAGTTAAGAGAGGATCACACTGGAGCCGGGTAGGCCCTCAATTCAATGTGGCCAGGGTCCTCGTAGATGCCGCACCCCCAGAGAGACAACACAGCAGAGACTGGAGTGACACATACAGCTACCAACCCAAGGACTGTTGGTCGCCACCAGAAGGTGAAGAAAGAGTCTAGCCAGAGTCTCAGAGGCAGATGGCCCTGTTCGCACCTTGATTGCAGACTCAGAGAAAATACCAATTTGTTGTTTAAAGCTACCAAATTTGTGGCACTTTGTACAGAAACCCCAAGAGACCAAGACAGCTCCGGCCATGTAGACTTTCAGCACCACTGAACTTGTTCCTCCAGGTTCTGCAAAGAGGGTTGTGAAAACACACTGGCTGGAGAGAGGGTCCTGCTATGCTGGTTGCAACCTCGGAAGAAGCCATGAAGGGAAGGAGGACCTAACCAGGGTCTTTCGGAAGTGGTAACATTAGGTAAGTGGACACACAGATGGGAAAGTGTCACCCTGACCCAAAAACACATCATGACCTTGAGAATAGTTTTCACCTTGGCCGACAAATTCACTCCCCCAACCGCTGCATCCATGTGCCATGAGCCCCCCACTTCTCTTTCCCTTCCTACAGTCTTGAAACTTCGTTTTTACAAATTAAGAAACAACCTAAAATACCCAAAAGGTTTTAAAAATCACAAATATAAATCACTATTAAGAAAGAGAACTAAAAATACATGTGATAAACCCACAGGAAAGCCAGGCAATCTCTCCAGAGGCCACTGCCTGCCTGGTGGCTGTTTGCTACAAGGAGAATTAGCAAGTGTCTGGTGTTAAAACCAACCCAAGCCTTTCTTCTGGATGTCACTAAAAGAGTTCAAAGTTAATGGAAATAAGATGTTTAAAGTTGCTGAGTGATCTAATGTTCTCCAATACTCCACTGGGTATGACCTAAAGTCACCACACGGAGCACGCCCTGTGCATTGAGGGGTGCTGGGGTAGTGCACTGGTACATTACTGGACACTGTGTGGGTTCTGTATAGAGAATGACTGTGTCAGTCTCTTTCTGTTGCTAGGACAAAATACCTGACATATGTAACTTAAAGGAGGAAGGGTTTCTTTTGGTTTACAGTTTCAGGAGGTTCAATCTCTAGGTGGCTGGCTCCAAGGCAGGGGAGGATGGCAGAAGGGTGGAGCAGGGGAGAGTTGCCTGTTTCATGGTAGCTGGAAGCAGACAGCAGGAGAAAAGCCAGAGAAGAAGAGACCAGACAGCACCCCCAAGGCCATGGTCCTGTGAACCACCCAGAGGCACCCAGAAGTGTGCTGCACTAATTTCCTAGGCACCTCTCAAGTCCGTCAAGTTGACAAAGATTAACCACCAGACCGAACTATGCAAGGACAGTACAGACATCTACCCCTCGCCTAGATGTGTTTGCTGTTAGTGCTGCACCGACTGCTTTACCACTTGCACGCTCATGTGCACTCTACACTCACTCACACCTACACACACACATACCAACACCACATGTTTTTCTTTTATGAACCACTTGAGAGTAATACACACGATGGCCCTTTACTCCTGAATACTCCCACGTGTATGTCCTAAGAGAAAGGGCATTTCTCTTACATAATCTTAGGTCTATTATCCACTTCACTACCTTTCACACTGATATGCTGTTTTATCTAATCCACTTTCTCTAGTCCAATTTGTCGCCTGCTCAGGAATGTCCCTGGTCACATTTCCCTGCCTGCACAGGACCCTGTCTAGACTTAGGCGGGGCATCTAGCTGGCATGTCTGGGCGGTCTACTTTCATCTTGAACTTTTCCTCAGCCTTTTTCTCCGTCATTTCCAGCAGTGCTGGTTTTTTTTGGAAAGATAAGGTGCTTGTGATGTCACAGGATGATCCACACACTAGTCTGACCGCCCTTCCCTCATACTCGACCCATGGGTGAGGACAGATCCTTCTCTGGGTATCCTGTCCATCAGTACCTGATGAAGCTGGCGCTGGCCACCCCGCTACTGGATTGTCCAGCTTCCCCACTACAGAGTGACTATTTTTTTCTAAAATGAACAAGTCATCTCTACGGGATCCTTAAGATCATGTAAACTCCTACCCTTTACAAACACCCTCCACACCAGATTCGGGCTGCAAGGAGTGTTCTTGACTGAGCTGATCTTTCCTATCACGGCCGCAATAAGATGCGTTTCTCAGCCCCTTCCTTTGGCCACCTTCCCTAAGCAAGAAACCTCTCTCCTCCCTCTTTATCTATTACTGGCATATATTCATTTGTATTTGTATTTTTGTATTTTCTCAGTGGCTTATAATTCAGCGCTTGGTGCTCTCATCCTTCTAGATGAAATCCTGCAATCACTGCATTTCAAAATTTACTGGACTGTAAAACAATCCATGCCTTTACAGAAGGTTTCAGGATGAACAGCAGAAGAGACAAAGTAAGCCTCTCCTTTCACCCCCACAGGTCATGGCGGCTCACTAATTTTCCTTGCATATTCCAGAACTTTTCTAGGCACCTACAAGGTCTGTGAGCATTGCTCTTACTATGTCTCTCACAGGGTTCCTCTGACCTTACAGGGGCCGCTCACCGGGTCGCACAGCACTTTGCCCTCTCTGGGGATTACAAACTGTTCCCCGCCCGCAAATCCAAAGCTGGTGGGAATATTCTCAGTGGAACAAAGGCCCAGGTGCTGGACCTAACTTATTTCACTTCCTTTTTGCGTCTCAGATCCCTCATGAATAAAGTCAAGCCACTGTTTTGCGAAAATGAGTCCAGCTGCTATAGAAAAGCTTATAGGAGAGCCTCATAAGTGACCGGGGAGCCAGAGTAGCACAGTACTTGCACTGGCTGGTATAACTAGATGACACATGATTCTTAGCTTCAGGAGGAGCTGGATCCAGGTGCCCCAGGGATGTCACAGGGAATCTTTTGCCTTCTCTATCTCGTTTCTGTTTTCCTCCATGCTGCCTTTACTCGCAGACAGGCATTCTCTGAACAAGATGGTCATTTTCTACTAGTTTAGCAACTCAGGGCAAAGCGGGTAGATTACCCCAACAATTCCAGCCAAGTTCTCAGAACTGGGCCCGAGCTGATGACCCTTGAGGGCATGTGGACGGAATGCTGATCGCCCTGTCTGAGGCCACGTGTGTACACCGGAGCTGGGATTAGGCAGAAGAAATGGGACAGGAACACCAGATGTCAGGCAAGCATCATTCATACCTCGGACTAAGACTGGAAAGGAGAGGAAGGAGACGCGGGGTCGTCTGTAAACTGTGAAGTGCTGTGCAGGCTTGCTGGGTTACTGTTCTCCAGCTCACAGTGCGGCACCTGGCACCCAGTGCCGTGTAGGCATCTCTGCCTACCTGTCTGACCTGCTAGGCCCTGAGCTGTCCTGGCAAGCAGGGGACCAGGTCTGCACTGCCTGTCACAGCCTCCCCCGCTGGGGCAGCTGCGCTGCTGAGATACAGCTGGGCGGCCCGGCCACAGCAGGGGATCCACTGGGGCAGCAGACGTGGCACCTCGTTGCCATGGAGATTTGTCAAGTAAAATGTTTAAAAGCAACACAGGAGAAATTGAGCGCCCTCAGCACAGAAAGAAAATGAAAGTGACAGTCCACTCTTCAATTGCGCCAGCGTGGCTGTACGGGCCCTCTTGGTCAACCTCCTTTTCTTCAGTGACAGACCGGCTGTCATGGCCTGATGTGAGCCTCGGCTCTGGTTTTGGTGCAAAGCCCACAGGCTTTGTGCAGGCAGCATAGAGCATGAGTGTGAGTCCTGGCTCACCACACCCTACCTGCTAAACCTTCTGCATGTCACTTAGCCCCTGTGACCCCGTTTCCTTTATCTGCTGACGTTTCCTGTGCCTGGCCTGTGGGCTGGCACCCTGCGAGATGCTGGGAAGACAGGCAGACACGACAGGCCCAGCTCAGTCGACAAAAGACAGATTATGCAAAAGATCACACAATTAAGTATTTAGTGACAAGCTTAAGTGCTCTGAGGAAGTACAAGACGCTACAAGTGCATTTACAAAGTACAAGACGCTATAAGTGCATTTACAAATTTCAGGATGGGCTGACCACCGGGGCCATGCGTGCGCAGGACTGCGGGCGTCCGGTTACATCGGCCCTTCACCGTTTTGTCACATTCACCCGACACCTGTACTCTACATATTTTTCTTTAAATAGACCCCTTTTTCCCTTAAATAAACGGAGACTCAGTCTAAGAAGTACCACTCGTTCAGGTACATTTTAGATTCTCTCGCTCTTTTTCACCCAGCACATGCTAAAAAGAACACATAGGTATTAAAAAGTTCCATTGCTGGTTCTGCACAGCAGAGTTGGGCATGCAGCAGACCTTCTGAGAGCCTGTTCTCCATCCTCCGGCCCACTCTCCTGGGAAGAAACTGCCCTTGTTTCTGAGGCTCAGTACCCCAACTTTTCTCTCCACAGCTCCCTTAGATATCCCAAAGGAAGGAAAGTGAACCCTAACCCAGATCACAATACATCTTAAAAGCAGAGTGGACAGCAGCGTGGCTGTGTGTTACAACTTGCATTTAAGATTAAAACCCAGAAATGCTGATCCTGGAGCCAAGACGCACTGCACCGTCTGCCTTGTTCTGGGGAAATCCCATAAGTCAGGAAGCCATCATACACGCACCACTACACACACAGATGCACATAATCCCCCCCCCCTCATTCACTCACACATTTACACACATACACACAGACTTGCAACGTGATGGCTTATGCACACTCACACACACTTAAATATACACACACACACACACACACCCACAACAAACTCACATTCCTTTATACACACACACACACTCACTCAAATGCACGCACATATTCACACATGCTCTTTCTTGAGCTGTTAAAGATTATTTCACATTTTAAAAACTCCTTAATTTGGTTTAATAGCATTTCAAGTTTCAGAGAAATGGGGCATATTTAGGTCAAACAAGTTAATTCTGCCTTAAAAAAATAAGTGGAAACTGCAGCCCTGGCCAGTGGGGATGGCTGGCAGGGAAGGAGAGACAACCTCAGGGAGCAGAGGGGCCGCTGTTTCCAACACTGCCATTCTGTTCACATATGAAATTCGAAGAAACTTTCTCCCCTGCCACGAAGGAAAAATACTCTGCCATTATTTTTTAAACAAGCGTCCTCTCTGTTGATCTTTTGTTCCTTTATTTTTGACAGAGACACAAGTTGAAGAAATACATGACTTTCCTCTCCGCTGCTCCCTGAGAGAGCTGCAGAGGAAGACCTGTGATGTCCGCTGACCTGGTGCCCCAGTGTCGGGGCCCACTAGAGGGAGAGGTGGGGACTGGGGTAAACTGAAGAGCACATGCTCTGGGTAAGGCAAGAGGCTGCGACTGAGATCCTCAACTGTCACCATGCAGGAATGCAGACCTCATTTGGCATATGTCCCAGTGGCCCCAAAGAAGCCAAAAATCTGGTTTTTTATATGGAATCTCCTGATTTTTAAATGCTGGCAACGCATTCAAATCAAAACATCCTCAGGCCAAAGAAAGCACATCTGTGGGGCAGAGATGGCCACAGGCTGCCGATTTGTGGCCTGTGAGGAAGGAGAAGGAAAATGGGCTTGGAATCCAGAGGTCTAAACGTGCCCAAGACTCTGAAACCAGCTCACCCTGGGGGCAGCTCCTCACCTCCCTGAGCCTCAGTTTCCCTGTCTATTTAAAGCAAAGACTGGCTCAGAAAATCTCCACACTTTGCCCCGTAGGCCTCTCTGGGAAGCAGTCTGTGGGAAGCACAGTGTATCCAGGCTATGAAAGAAAGACATAATTTGACACCATTTCAAAAACTGGTAATTCAACCAGAAAAGTTTCTCTTCCCCAACTGAGGTTTTTGGAGGCAGTGGGCGTATTTTTTTAAAAAACACAACACACCAAGTCAGGAATTTCATCAGGAGAAACGTGGCGGCCCTGGGCCGGCTCGCATCTGGGGATCTGCTTGCTGGGAGTACACACTGTTCTGCTTCCCACAAATGACAGCCCAGGCAGGAGCCACTGCGAGGCGGTTGCGGCTCCTCTGGGACCCAGAGTACAGCAACCTGTGGAGGCGAGGCAGACAGAGGAAGCACAGGGCAGGCCCAGCCATGGAGCTCTCAGCCACTTGTCCCCGCCTCCACCTCAAAGGTAAGTTAGAACACTGGCTCAACTTCCTTTCCCTTCTCTGTCTGGAACAACAAGTGTCCTGATACCTGGCCCAGTGCTCAGCACCTGACCTGCACGATCTCATTCAATCCACAAGGAGCCTCACCACTCCCACTGCACAGATGGGAAAACTGAGGCATAGGTGGCCAAGGCCATTAAGTAAGTGGTGGAGTCCAGATTTCAACTGCTTGAACAAAATTACAGCCTTCTGCCTAGTGACTCTAAGCTTTTGTTAAAGTGTGAGTTCTCCTACAGAATTATAGATCTTCAGGAGGGTCATCCAGCAAAAAGGAGGCCAGTGATGGGTCCCTTGAGCAGAAATGACATGTTTCTTCATGACCGGGGGAGGGTCTCAGTGAGGCAGTGGGGTCCTCTGTGGAGGTTTTTGGCTCCCATTTCCTCAAAACAAGGATGAGAAATGGGATCAGGAGAGCCAAGGAAACCAGGCAAGACGGCACCGTGCCACAGGGCTGAGTGTGCTGGCCTGGAGCGCGCCACGAGGCCATTGTGGGTGTGCTATTGCACCTCCTGGGTCTCTGTCACACCCTCTTGAAAACAGGCCAACAAAATAAGTTGCCTGCGAGGACAGAAGGTGGCGGCAGGATAGTGAAGTTGCACACAGGTGCTCCCGCCTGCCTGCCGGCCTGCTCCTCCCACTACCAGCCCAGCGTAGGAAATGGTGGTTTCTTCCCTGGAGATGCTCAGGCCTGATCCTGGAATCGCCCTGGACTCCTCTCTTTGAATTCTTCCCAGGGCCAATCAATATATGTTGCAAATCCAGCCATTCCTCATAGACCGCAGTGCTACTGCCCTTAGCCAAGTCACTGTCACCTCCTTCCATGAGCAGTCTTCCCTCTGTCTCTCTATCGCTGCCCTTTGCTCCTGTACTTGGTCTCAGGACAGCCAGAGGGATTCAATCACAACAAGATTAGGCCTTGTTTCTCCTCTGCCCAGTGGGGTCCATCCCACTCACACCAAAACTGGGACCAGTGCCCAACATGCCTTCTGTCACTTTCCCTGAATGACTCCTCTGACCACATTTCGTCTTCTCTCCCCTCACAGCTCCAGCTGCAATGGCCTCTGGCTGCTCCTGAACACCCCAGGCACGGACCATCTGAGCTTGCTGTGTCCTCATGCCTGACAGCTACAGGGAGCTTCCAGCTAGATGCACAACAGCTGGGGACTGCGTTGAATTTTGTAAACTTTATTAAAACATTGATTGATTGAAATTGGCCCTGGTGGAGGTATTTACACCAGGGTGAATGGCAGATCCTTTACTGCTAGTTTCCTAGCAGACCATAGCAATAACTACTCAATTTAAAATCAAATTAATTTAAATTTTAAAAAGTCTTCCCTGTGCTATTGCAATACTCCCTGACAACACAAATATACATAGACACACACACATACACACACACACACACACACACGCACACGCGCACACACACACACACACACACACACACACCCTTGCTAGCTTTATTTTTCTCCATGGCATCTGACACTCTGTTACATTAAAGTATATTTTCTTGGGTTCTTTTTTATTGCCCACTTTACTTCTATGGAACAAAAGCTCCATGAGAGCAGGAACTTGTTGGTGTTGCTCACATGTCTTGCGCAGGTCTTGCTTAGTGCCTGGGACAGCGGCAGCCTCATGGGTGGTATTCAATAATCCGTGTAGAGTGGATGAATGGTGGCTGGGACAGTTACTACAGGAAACCGAATGGGTAGTAATTCAGACACTTGACCTGATTTGAAACACTGGGGAAGTTGAGTCGCTCTCTGGAAAAGAACTAGCCTAAGGAAAATGATTTCTCTCCCTGGCCATTCCCGCAACTGAGTTTCCATAGTAGACCAGTTACAAGCTGCAAAGGTGTAGCAAGCAATGTTCTGAACCAGCCTTGGGATAACTCACTCTGAGCTACAGCTTACAGAGCCAGAGCTAGAGGAGCTTTCCAGAGACACCCATGATCTCTCCGTCCACTCTTTGACAAGTCGCAATTGCCACTCATGCTCCCAAATTTACTGGGGAAATTTTGGAGAGGAGCATTGGCCTAAGAAAGTCTGCAAAGCTTTTTTTTTTTAAAAAAATATGGTTGAACTTTTCATCTAATGCTGAATTTCCTTTATGACATCTGAGGCAGGTCTCATAAGCAGCCCCAGTGGCTGGCAAGTCCATCAGCAGTTAAACTTGTAGCTTACATTGCCAGCGCTGAGCCCACCAGGGCACCATGCAGAGCTAGGACACATGTCCCCTCTGCTTGTGTCATTTCGTGTCATGCTGGGTGCCGGGAACACAGGAGCTATGTTTCTCAAGGGGTCTGGTCCATGTGTGGACATGTGAAATGCCATCCTATAATACACAGGACAGGCCCCAGTGGCAAAGAATTATACCCCAAATGTTCATAGTGCCAAGGTCCGGGGATCTTAACTTACCCAAAGACAGATACTTTTTTTCATTTTTTGAATACTAATGACCAACTGGTCTTCCAACTCTACTGTGCGAGAGCCAATGCCACCAACCCAATGGGAAAACATGACTATCACTGAGCTTGGGGCTCCGACAGGTAGTAGGGTGCAGTGGGGACCGGGGTGAACTAGGCTGGCCATCTAGAAGGGGACAGCCAATTCCTAGCTCCAGTCAACGAAAGTTATATGGAAATGTGGTCGGAGTGCTGACAGATCCTGTGAGTTCTTAATGGAAGCCAGAAATCTGCATTTTTGTGTGAGAGATCAAGATTTTCACATGTTGGCTCGGTTCTCCTTTTTCAATGCTCTGCAGACCAAACAGAATGCATTCTGGCTGCCAGTCTGCAACCTCTGTGCTGCATGGGACATTACTGCATAGCCCCAGGTGAAACATGAACAAATTGAGTGATGGCAGTAATGGGGGCGTGTGCCCCTGTGTGTGCGTGTGTGCGTGCAAGTGGCACAGAACTCACAGAAGGCAGCACACGCCGATCACCCAAAGCCTCGGGACATCAGCACAGCCAGGGTCCCCCTCCTACTCCTGGGGACACTGAGTTGTTTCTCACTGTTCCTCCAAAAGCCATCAGCCATGTTGGGCTAGATGCCCCAAGTATCTGAGTGGTGATTTCATGCAAAACACCATGAAAATGGTGATGTGCCCCTGAATACCCCTACTTAAAAGAAAACACGGTCCTCTAGTCCTGGGTGACAGCAGGTGGGGGACAGAATGGTAGTATGTCTTGAAGGACCCAGGCCAGAGGAGTAAAGGAGGAAATACATACAAACAGCCCTGGCCCAAGAGAAGCTGGAGAAGGCTTGTCTGCATTATAATATGATCTGGGGGCCGTAAGGAGTGAGTCCACTTTTTACTTCCGGCACAGGGTGCTGACCCGTTTGGGACCTGGCTTTCCCCCTCCACCCCTAGTTCCAGATGTGGCCCACACAGATCCTCCTAAGACATGGCTACATTTGAGTTCCTGAACCAGCCGTACCTGAAACTAGACTCCCCAGAACTTCTCATTTCCCAAGTCAGTACATTTCCTTTTTCTTTGACCAATTCCGAAGTAAGCTGTCCGTCACTGACCTCCAGAACAATTTCAACAGCTATGGATCCCCTTGGCTGGGATTTTGCTTCACACCAGCTTGAAGGCTGAGGACACGGACAATATATTCAGCGTCACTAGCCTGGGTCCCCCAGGTGTTAAAGCTCAGAGGGCTTTCTTGACGCCTCACATCCCAGGGCCACCAAATTTGTCTGTTCTGCTGCTTCCTCCGGCAGAATCCTTTAGTCCCCTTTTCTCTCTTTTATGTCTGTCGCCGCTGGAACTGAACAACACAAGAAGTTCCTTGCCATTCTGAACAGTGGCTGACAAGCATTTATGAAGCCTGCAAACATTTCACCACTCCTAAATCAACCCCAGATGACATAATAATCATCATCGTGAGACTAATGGAAACCCGGAGGAGGGCGGGTTTGGACCATCTTGTCGTTCCCCGTGATGAGCGCTGGTCAGGAGAACTCCTGAGAAAGACATAAAAATGGAGAAAGCGGATTGCTCCTTGGAAGAAGTCTCGGCCCCAGCCTCATGGGACACAAGGCCTACTTTTTCCTGGAAGCAGTTTTTTTAGCATGGCTTGGCACCCTTGCTAGTCAGGAATTGGAGAGAGAGACAGACAGACAGACAGTCAGAGACAGAAACAGTCAGAGACACAGAGATTTCGGTGAAATTAGATGCTGGGGCAGCAGATGTTTGGGAGAGGATTATAGACTCTGAGCCTGACGTGCGTTTTGGTGGTGATTTTAAAAATCCACATTTCTCAATCCGGTCTAGGTTTTGGTGCCTTTTGAAAAATCAGAACAGCAGACAGCACAGAATCTGTCCCTGAATAGCCTGAAGCTGGGCCTCAGGGGAGCCCATCAGGGTCTGTTACCACACCTACCTGGTTAACTGGGACATGTCTGGCCTCTCTGGGTTTCTGACATCAGATTTTTGTCTCTGTGTATTTTTAAAAAGCACTTCAAAATTATAATACTTTTGATTTGGGACAGAGTAGGGGATGGATTCCACCCAAGGCCTGCTGGGTCCAGGTCTGTCATTCGGCCTCCTCCCCACAGGCCTCTGTGCACATGCACTCTGGCCCCAGGTCTTTTGTACCTGCCTCTGCTTTCTAGAATGTTCCCCCTCCCTCCTTCAGCACCTGCTCACTGCAGTCTCCAGGGAAATTTCCAGCCACCTTCTCTTGATTACTTCCCCCACAGACATATCACATCTGACATTCTGTGTACTTTACATATGGAAGTGCCTAATTTCTGTTTCTTCTACTTAACTACAACCCCACAAGGGAGTAGACTTTGATCCTTTTTGCTCTTGAATGAAAGAATGAATCAGTTTGCTGGAGCTTGAGCAAGCTGGTGCACACCTGTAATCCCAGCTACCTGGGAGGCTGAGGCGGGCGGTACAAGCCTGTGGTCAGCCTGGGCAAACTGAGACCTGGTCTCAAAATAAAAAAGTGAAAAAGCTCCGTGGTAGAGTGTTCCTGGGTTCCAGTCCCACTACAGAAAAGACAGAGAGATGCACACACGGATAAGAGACAGACAGAGAGACAGGGACAGAGATATTCTAGCATGAAAATAAAAAGACGGAGAAGGGCAATGAAAGGAAGTAAGTTAGGAAGCTGCTCACCGAGACCCTGAAAACCAAGGGATGCTTCCAGAGGAAATGGATAAAAAGTACACCGAAACCCTAAAATTAGTGTCTGCAGCTGACGTTCGACAGTTTCTCCGGGGCCACCCTCGCTTTTGTGTTTCTCCTCGCCTCTGACCCCAGGCCATCCAAGACTCCTGGCTCTTCTTTCCCCTCCTTCTCCCACTCCATTTGCTTTCTCTCCTCTCTCCCCCCACCCCTTTTTTCTTTTCTTCTTCTCTTTCTTTCTTTTGACTAAGTCTTGTGTTGTCCAAGCTGGTCTCGAACTCTCGGACTCGAGCAATCCTGTTGACCCCGCTGCCCGAACAGCTGTGACTACGGGCAGGCACCGTCTTCTCTGGCTTTTCTTGAGACAGGCCTGAGGGCTCTACTCTGCCACAGACAGGCACTTACTATGGGCAGAGCCCGCCCCTGGCCTCAGTTTCCTCATCTCGGCAGATTCTCATCCTTAGTGGCTTGGTGAGTTCTCAGGCGGGATAGAGAGGTGGAAAGCAGCCTCGCAGCTTGGTCTTAAGTCACCGGACCAGCTTGCATCTCTGACATTTCCCCTTCTTTTCCACTCCGGACTGCACCATACGGTTACTTTTTCCTCAACAGATAATAAACAGCTTCTAACCACTCATCACCGTGTGGGCCAGGTCTCCTCCCATGCAGGCCCTGTCTCTGACTCCTGGTGCAGATTCCACTACGCTTGATTCACAAAGGGAGAAACAGGCTGGAGAGGTTGAGTCAGCCCAAGAACACAAAGCTGGTAAGTACAGTCATGTACCCTATAAGGACATTCAGTCAGGGAAAGGAGGGGGACCCGAGGAGCCCCATACACGATGCTGGCCCCGTGGGGTTATGGTGGTGCTGAAAGGTGCCTATTGTCTAATGATGTCACAACCACTGTACTGTCACAGTGCAGCACACAATATCTGCACTTGTGTTGGTTCATACTGGGCAGCAAACACGCTGCGCTGCTGGCTGGCAGAAGCCCTCAGCACATACAACTGGGCACAGCATGTAACATGTAAAACTGGATAATGATAACACTAATATGCTACCACTGGTTGAAGTATTTGCTGTCCTATTTTTTAGCCTCATGTTAGAGTGTTAAGAAAGAAAGGTTTACAGCTAGGCACAGTAGTACATGCCTGCCATTCCAGCACTGTGGGAGGCTGAGGCAGGAGGATCACACGTTTGAGCCCAGACTGGACAACTTGGTGAGATCCTGCCCACTCAAATAAATTTTGGGTTTAAGTACTGGGAAAAAGTAGGCTTACACCAGCAGATGCCTTATCTTGCTTCTGTCACTGTGTGTCTAGGTTGCACGGAGTAACTTCCAGGTGCCACCTTACTGTATGTGGCCCACGATGTGGAGTTCACACAGCTACAAAACCACCTAACCATGTACATCTCAGAACATGGCCTGCACGGGCTGCACTGGATCCTGGATCTGAACCCTGAAATACTGGCCCTTAACTCCTGCACCGCACTGCACCTGAAGCTAATAGAGAACACACATACGTCCTTGTACAAAACTGGAAAATTACAGCTAAGACTTAAGCTCCCTTTGGTTTCTTCCCATGCCTGTCCTTAATTAGTTCATTGTGCAGTTAAACAAAGGTCAAGGAGAAGGACAGGTTAACTCTTTCTGTAGGGGTTAAAGAGGCAGGGGGTTCAGGATTACAAAGACAACCTCTAGAGCCATCTTCCAGAGGATAAAGTCTGTCTCTATCCTGTCACTTGCTGGGTGACCTTCAACAAGTCACTTAACCTCTCTGTGCCTTACTTTCCTCATCTAAAATGGAATAACGACAACAACACCTTTACAGAACTGTGAGGCATAGATGAGTTAATGCCTGTAACTGCTCAGAACGGATCCTAGTGTGGAGTTAGCGCCCAGATGATCATTATCAGCGTTAAACCCACCCAAAGCCTGGCCCCTCTTTCAGAGTAATGAGACACCGACTCCACATACTCAGCCACCAACACACCCTGCGATGACTTTACTCTCCTCGAGAGACACGTTTGTGTCATTCCATTCCCCTGAAAGCAGAGTGCAGAACTGCAATTCTGGTTAGTAAAAGAACCGGGTTGTTTGTTTGGGTAGATTTGTTGTAAGCAATTCCCAAGAACACATCTCAGAAATGATTGTTCCTTCAGAACGAGCAGACCTTAGGAAAAACTTCGCACCAGCAGACTCCTGTTTCTCCCACCTCGCCCATGAATCCGGCCACACTGTGCACCACTTCTGCTATTAATTATTTGCGATGGGCTTGATTTTTAAACTTTTTTGTCTTAAGCAGTAAAAGCTTGTGAAATCATTTGCTTGAAATGTTCGCTGAGTGTTTTCCAAACGCATGCTAAAATAAATATGCGACTCTAGAAAGAAAATATGCTTATGTGCTAATGTGAGAAGGGGACACACACCCCACTGAAAAGAGGACTAATGGATCCTTCCAGAATGTCCAGATCCCAAGACGGCAGGTACTTGAGAACAGCAGGACTATTCTTAGAAGGAGGGAACTTTTACTTTCACCCTTCCCTCTGAGTACCCTGGGGGCAGGTCCAGTTTCCTGACAGAATTTTTTTTTTTGTCTTTTTGAGACAGGGTCTGACTATGCAGTTTAGGTTAGTCTTGAACTCACTTTGTACCCCAGGCTGACCTTGAACTCACAATGATCCTCCTGCCTCAGCCTCCCCAGTGCTGGGATTATAGCTCTGCGCCACCACGCCCGGTTCTCCTTACAGAATTTTGAGCTGTAGAATATCATCTTACTTCAGTTATGTGACCAACATGATGTAGAAGGCTTCTGCTCTGTGAGCTATTGAGGAGGACTCAGAGGACTCAGAGGGCTCTGGTGAATTCCCAAAGTCACACCACAGTGTGGCGTTTGGGTGGGAAATCTATCACCATGCTCTCCCTACAGCTGCCCTGCCACAACAGCCCCATACTACAGCCCAGGGAGGAAGTCATTTCTCCTGGTGGCACCAAAGGCAGAGGTTCTTAAAGGTTTCCCTGTGGAAAAGGATCTCACAGCCCACTTCCGTTCCTTTTTCACTGGTTGTCAAGGAAAAAATCCAGTGGGCTCTCAATGGAAAGAGGAATTAAAGTTCACCAACACTCTGTTTAATGAGGATAAAGGATGTTTTCCCCCTTGGTAGTGCTGGGTGGAGATGAAATTCATGGCCTCACACATGCTAAACAAGTACTCTGCCCCTGAGCTACACCCTCAGCCCTGTAGGATGCTATTACAATGTACAAATGAACCCTAAATAACTGATTGTTCGGGGTGAAGTCTCCTGAGACCACTTTGATTGTCCCATTGTCCGTGTGCATGTTCTAGGAGGCTTGTCCCTAGTGGCAGCACAGTCCGCGCTGTGGGTCACACAGACCTGGAATGGAATGTCACTGGGCAGCCACACTTGACCAAGTTTCAGATTTTTCAATTGTTAGTGGACACACCTGCATCATGGGGAGTTTTGCTTTGTTTCATGAGAGGATTAAATGTGCTTTCTGAATGTGCCAGGTACATCCAAACTCTCGTGAGGGATTTTAAATCTGCTTCTTTCTTCTTCAGTCCTTTCCCTGAATGTTCAGATTATTTTGACTTAAAACTCACAGAGGCTGCTTGCATCCTTCCACTCTCCAAAGTCCCTGCAGCTGGGGGAAGTTCCGTTCCATGGGTAACTGCAGTAGAGGGTAAAACATCCATAGTGACTGCACGCTCCCCTGTCCTCCCACCACGGCCCTGTGATTGGGGAAACCGAGGCAGAATCAAGAGCCCAGAGTGTTGGGCTCCGAAGCCTGGGCTCCCAGGGGTGCCCGCTACCACCTGTAAAACCTGGTGAAAGATACAATTTAGATTAGGTTAGCACAGGGGCTTGTCAGACCTGGATCATTCCAAGGGGGCGGCATTCAAAGCCGGGGTTAGGAGGGGGCCATGCGCCTGTGGCAGGATAAAGCAACAGGAGAAAAATGAGAAATCTTTTGTTTTTCTTTTTCAACTCATTAAGGCTTGTTGAGGGCAGCAAAAACCTCATTTTTTTCTTCCCATGACTTCTCTTTCATTTTAACAGGGAAGCATGCATGTCAAAGACTGCTCAGTAGCCGCGTTGACGTCTCCAGTTCAATCACAATGTCCCCATTGTGGCTGGGGACTCCCTGGCCTTTAAGCTTGGGTTATAAAAATTTGGTCTGAGCCCAAAGTCTGGCTTTAATAGAATATTTTAATTTTGTTTAATGAATATTATTTTAAATCTATTTGGCAGTTTTAAAATGTGTTCTTTTATTTTCAAATTAAAATTTACTCGAGTTCGGTGCTTTCTGCAGGGGGAGGGTCGGGTGGGGGTGATGATAACACAGCTACCATTTATTGAGTGCTTACTATGTGCCAAATGCCCTGCTGTGAGCTTCACATGTGCCACCTCGTTTAACGCCCATGGCCGCGCATGAACAGTAGCCAGTGTGCTGCTGTGTGGGAAGTCGGGAGGGGCAGAACTGGAATGTCAGCGTTAATGGGCTCCGCCTCTGCAGTGACAGAGACTTGGGCCAGCTCTGAGGCTAGGGCCTGTGCTCTTGATCACACCCTGCAGCCTTCCCATATGGACCAAAAGCCTCTCGGTACATCACTGGTCTGGTATGCAACAGCAGTTCCCTGTCATCTCAGGAGCTAGCGGGCTCAGTGTGGGTAAAGGACAATAGAGAGCTTGCAGTTAATAACAATAGCAACAACAGTAGCCGACATGGATGCAGTACACACTGTTGCCCGGCACAGTGCCACACACTTTATATTTATTAAGCTAACCATCACAACAAATCTCTGAGGAAGTTACCCTATTCCGCACTCTTGTGCAGATGGGGACACTGAGGCACAGAGAAGTTCGGTGACTTGCCCAAAGTTAAGTAATGGGTAAACACCAAGAAGGATTTCAGTCCAAGCAGCTGGGCTCCTGGCTCATGCTCTGAATGTCCTGGAAGTCAGCGCCAAGGCTCACATTTAGGAAGTCTCACTCTCCAGTCTCCTGCCCACACCAAACCGCTCTGTAAGGAGGCACTGCACAGTCTGAGGTGCAGGGAGGCATGACTACACCCCATAATGCCCAGGGTGGCTGTAGGCTTGGCACCCAGTGCAGTGCTCTCACTGAACTGATCATCCGGAGCAAAGCGGCAGAGTACACCAGGACCCTACTATGAAAGGTCCTGAGTTTGATCCCTCTCACCTCTGGATCTGCCGTAATTAGCCTGGATCACAGCTGGAGGAGTACCACTGAATACAGGGAAATAAGAAGAAGGCCCTTGGTGATCTCACCCATCACCATGGAATGCATCAGGCACTAGACAAACAGTAAATCATGGGCGTGGTTTACGAAATGTCCCACGCATATGCTCTTCCTTATCAGCAAAGTTTGTCTTGTCTTACTGTACACGCTCAGCTCCGCTAACTTTTCCGGACAGGGCCAGGCAGCCATTCTCTGTGGGCCATGTGGTGCTACAGTAAGTAGTCAGCCCTGCCTTTACAGGACTGCACAACACGGCAGCCACCGGCAGGGGTACAGCCCCTTGCCACCTGCCAGCCCCAAGCACCCACCCATTTCTGTCAGCGTGGGTCCAGGATTTTGTGAAACGTAGCTGCTTCCTCTTACTTTCTGATCCCAACTCCTGCGCCTGAGCATCAGTTAATACCCACACGGCAGCAAACATGGAGCCTGACTTTAAAATCCAGCTCTCCAGGGCGGACACTCAAAGGAGGCTGAGCTCCTATCACACCAGGCGGTGGGCTGGATACCCTAGTGGTTAGGGATCAAAACCAGATTTCAGCCTGTGTCTGATACAGTCCATGTGACCTTGGACATGTCACTTGACTTCCCTGAGACTCAATTTCCACATATATAAAATAGAGGATAATAACGCCACCTGCTACCCACCAGTGTTTGGACAGAAAACGAAGTACTTCCTTAGCACGGTGTCTGGCACATAATAAATGTTCAATAAATACCGGCAGCTTATTATGGCCAAGCAAGTCTCACAGCTTAGGGCCGGAGATATAGCTCAGTGGCACAAGCACCTGCCTGGCAAGTGCAAGGCCCTGAGTTTGATTCCTGATACCAAAAAACAAAACCAAAAAAACAAGAAAAAAACAAAGCTCACAGCTTGTGTCTCTTTGAAAACCAAAGAAAAACCAATTCACTGAAAATAAGCAGAGGGATGATTGACAACATTTCCAAAACCAGGTTCTTAAAGGTACTCTCGGGGTCCCAAGGGTTCAGAAAATTCTTCACTCTCGATCAAACCACCGGCAATCCCCTAATCTCCCTGGGCCTCCCCCAGAAGTCTGCATCTACGTTCCTTCTTGTGGGTCCCTGAGCGACGCTGAGACATTCCGAGCGTTTCAGGTGTGTGCTGAGTTTAAGACATTCTTTCTCCTCTCCTTCCCCCTCCCCACACCCCTGACCCCTTACTTCTCTAGGGAGTGATGGTCTGTTTAGCAAGGGGAGGACACCAGGGAACTCAGCCCCTTGGCGGACCGGAGGTGAATAATCTTCTGAGCTCTGAGAAGAATAATCTTCTCTTTCACGACTGGACAAGGCCAAAATTCTCTGTTGACAACACAGACGCAAGTCACAACTTGCTGGGCCACATGACACCATCTGGGTAGCGAGTCTCGGCTTCCCTCTACTGTACCAGTCACACAAAAGGCCAAAGGAACATGGTCTCCCCCTTCCCCTCCACCCCTTCTCAAAGAAGCAGGGCATTCAGACCTTACTGGAGAGAGAAATGTTTCTGAACCAAAAGTCACAATCCATGCAAATAATACACATCCCCCAAGGAAAACAGCCGCTTTGCACTGACACCTTCTCTGTCTCTCATGAGAGGAAGTTTACTCCCTACATGGAATTTCCATCAGCACCTGGGTTGGTCCCAAAGTCAGGAATGCGCAGACACTGTCTCCATCTGCCTATATTTCAGGAAGCTGCTGTTCAATGATGATACGAAAGTTTATCCTTGTACTTTGAACCTCAGATGCTAAAAAAAATCACGGTAGGAACAATGACCAAAAAAAGCTGTTTGGGAGACTTCATGCCTTAACCGCAATGTCACTATACAAAAGGGGATGGGAGAGGGAGGGACCGACCCGAGGGACACAGCACATTTCATCTTTGGCTTCTGCAGATCCAAACACCGGGAAGGAGGGGAGCTCTGGAGGGGCGGAGGGTCTCAGAGCCTGAATTTTCTCTGGAACCACGAAAGAGAAAGTTCCAAAGCAGTCCACGGTTCCAGCTCCATCTCTCTTCAACGACTGGGCTTCACTAGTCCTCAGGGTCCGAATCTCACTGAGATCAGAAACCCCCTTCCTGCGTCCACTTCCACCCAGCACGTCTAACAGGCAGGAATTTTGACTTGGCCGGGGCGCTCAGCGCTAGTGGTTTTCGCCCTGTTTTGGTGACCTTCATAGGGCTTATTTATGCACTTCAAGCTCATGACCTAATACATGTTGGTTTGGCTTCTCTTCTCATAATAGCAGCCTGTAAAAAGCTTTTGAGAATTCCCTGTATTTTCTTATTTTGGGTCAAGAAAACAAAATCGATATCTAAGTAACCTTAAGAAAAAGGCCTGCATAACCTAAAAATATGGGCCGTTTCCAACAGGACCAAGACCATCTCTTACAGCCTTAAGAATCATCAGAGTTAAACCCCACATCTGCCACTCTGAAGGTGAGCTGTTTGGTAACCGCGCTTGTGAGAATTAGCGAAGAGAGACTCTTTGACATCAAACAATGGCATTTGAAACTTACGTTAAAGCAATTACTGTGAAGCATTTCTTCGTGTTTTTCCCATTTCTTAAACAGAAGTGTATATGTTTTCAGCATAGTTTCTTGCTGTAATTTTCTTTCTTGGCAAATCCACATCTTACCATGAAACCCCAAGTATGCGTGCTGCAGAAACAATAATGGTGGAAACAGCCGCTGTCTCTGGCATGATTTTTCTTTACAAAATTAAAATGTCTTTTGGCTAATACACTGTATGTTTCAGTTCTGAAAGACCGTCCTTGGGAAATGAAGGGAATCTGACACATTCGGCTGCTGCAAGACAAGAGCAAGTTGCTACGTTCACGCAGTAGTCAGATCCTCTGGTTCCATATTCTTTGGGGGAAAAATATGTCGATTTTATCATCTTTCCTTTAGTTATGTTCCCAGAGAGCTGATCACTCTCCGAATGGCTCCAAGCAGATATGTTCGTATCTGTTACATCTGGGAATGCACAGACTTAAAAACAAAAATCTAACTTTACCGGCTACTCGAAGGGAAGACAGGGAGAAAGTCTGATGCCATTGAAATCACATGTATTTTATGTTACTCACTATGAGTTAGGACACAACACAACTGATACTACATGATAAAACGATTTCTAGCCTCTGTGAAATCCTCTGTCCATTTTTAAAGATGTTTAAATTGGCATTATCATGCGTCTGAGTTCCTGTTTTAAATTTCTGTGTGTATCTGAAGACAGAGACAGACTTTTCAAAATAGCACGAGCGGACACATCTGGCCTGGAACTACAGTGGTGAGAAGGCGACGACAGCACGGACGAAGCCTGCGTTCTGGAGTTAGGGCCGTGGGCTGGGGCCCTCTGCTCCATCCTGCAGGCTCCCCCCAAGGACGTGCCTCTCCCCAAAGACCCCCTCTCCACCCCCACTGACCCACAGCCGCCTGTCCCAGACTCAGTCCGCCCATGGCCTCCCTTCATGTTCAAAGAGGCAAAGACGAATCGTTCCGGTTACCTGACTCTCAGGGCCACCTGTTCCAAATTACTCTTCGCTCTCCAAATGTTTATAATCTAACCCCTAACAACACCCACCCATAACGATCCAGCACCTTCCAGTAAACTTGACTTGAGCTGTGCCTACCGTAATGTTTTAGGGCCTTTCCACTGCCGGTAAATTTATTGACTCATTTTAGGAACTGAAAGGCGTAGCATTAGTATCGAAGGAACAAATCAAATTAGCCCTTGTAAATAAACAGGAATTTTCCTTAACAGACCCATACCCAACCTGCTAAATATGACTTGCAAAGGTTCATGTATATTTTCTAAATATTTAATATGATATTTATTCCATTTAAAACAACAAAAAAATATAAAAAGTAAAGACAGTCAGACCAGGTTCAGAAAATAACTTGTTCTGCACATGAAAAGCGATCCACACTCAGCGTCTCCCTCCAAAGGGAGCGAGAGCAGAGGTATTCTTGGAGCCAGCATTTTCGTAGCACGTGGGTAAGGCATATTCTCCAGAAAACCAAAGGCCTCGATTTCATCGGCACTCCGTTTCCTGGTTAACTTTGGTGAGATAATAACACTCAAAGGGCCCGGTGAGAATGCACACTAAAAATATCTGGGAAGAGTGGACCTTAGGGCTGGCATTCAGGTACTAAATCAATGGCAGCTATTTTGATCCTGATTATGAAATTACAAGGCTATGTACTCTGTAAGCGAGAGGCATGGCAGAGGCACTCAGTAGGATGAAAGTGGGCAAAAACAAGGAAGCAGTAACCATACATGTAAAAGCCTATGGCTTCTTTTGCTTCTGTTCCCTAAAAACACCGGCAGGTACTTTCCCACCTGGAAACTGACTTCCAGTCCTGTGTAATTAAGGCCCGGCTCCTGGCCCTCTCCCTCTCATTCATTTATAGTAAAGACAGGTGGGTCCCCATCCTCAGTCACCATCTCGGGAGTGTCACTTCAAGTTTTTGATTCAGGGACCTGAGGGAGGGAGTTTATTCTCCTGGGATTAGAAGAAGGTGTTAGGCGAAGCTATTAGGCTGGCTAAGATCTTTCAATGGCGAAAATGAAGTATTGTCTCCAGTGAATTCCCTGTTAATTGTCTTCCTACCAGAGTCTTCTTGTTGTTTTGCAGGACTGGGGCTGTTTGAACAGTCACGAATGATGGGGGTAGGCCTGGGGAGGTGGGTAGAGGCCTTCAGGAAGCTGCTATGACACCGGTGGATGGGGTTCAGGAAGAGGGCTGGGAGGGAGTGAGGAATTTTTGTGTCTCTGTGTGTTTTCTGTCAACAAGCTGTGTTTTCCCAACTCTGGGGTTAATTCTCTGTGAAGACATTCCCTTCCAGCGGAGTCCACCAACTCCCTCTACAGAGCAGCTAGCTAGGGAAAAAGTTTCCTCCTCCCAGCAAAGTCCACCCTTGGCAACGGTCAGAAAGTTTGGCCTTTCGAGGTAACAGGCTAATTAGCCGCCTCCTCCTCTCCACAGACCCCACAGATCAGAAGGACTACAAATTTAGCAGAGAATTCCTCCTGATCAGAAGTCGTCAGGAAGGGCATTCTTCTCTCCCTTATGTGATCCATGTCAGGACACAGTTTGGATTTTTATCTGGTGTCCAGGTAAAGTCCCTTCCCACGGGACTAGCAGCCCCCAGCTTTTGCACAGCGCGTGCACCTCAGGCCTGTAGATACTACCTAGAGTCTATGCCCGTGCTTCTCCCCCAGACATGCTCTATGGGAAGGAGGCCCGCCCAGCAAAAACCCGCGCCCATATGTAGCTGCCACCAGCTCCCTGGAGAAGACACTGGGCACGCATGTTCAGGGACAGGCATGTGTCTAAGCAAGATCTCTCCTTTCTGTGCATTTTTTCCTGACCACCATGGGCATGCTCTCTCTTCCAGAAAGGTGTCTGTCAGGAGCAGCTGGGAACCTGCTCCTTCTCCCTCCCAGCCTGTGATTTTATTATACAAGGAGTTTATTGCTGGCCTAATTAGTTTCAAACTGGGCAGTCCAGCTGAGGACACCTAAAAAACATCTGGTGGAAGGAGAGAGAAAGAGCCCTCGTTCCTAGATGGTTATGGTTGGATTTCCGCATAACTCTGGTCTCTTGCGCCCAACACAAGTTATCTTTGGAAAAGTAACTGAAAAAATAAGGAAACCCTTTCTTCTTGGTGGGAAGGGAGTCATCTTGACCTAGGGGAACCCAAACATTCCCCTAGGAACATCTTAAAGCACACGTTCTTAGACTATGTATGCATCTTCACAAACTGCCAGGGTCTCCATAGCTTGCTTAACCTAACTCAAAATGTACTCAGCTACACCACAGGGCCTTTTGCTAAGGGTTTCGCTGTTCTCCCAACAGCAACTAGCATTTTATCAATTTATCTGTCTGGAACAAGGCTTGCGATCTCTTGCATGAAATTTAAAGCAGAATACTGCATACTTGAAACAGCATGTCTGGGGTATTTTTGCCAAATGGTAATCTTATAACAAGTCAACAAATCATATCTCTTTGTGATGTGTTTTATCACAACACACACACACACACACACACACACACAAAGTAGAAGATTCTAGAACTTAAATGATTGAAATATTTTTTGAGAAAAAATCTCAGAGAATTTTATTTCCTGTAGTTACTGGGTACTAGGAAATTGATTACTTTGTTTATGATGTATTCTTACAGATACGCAGGCACTACACTTGGTGAGCTATTTCAAGACAGCGGGGAAAATGTCAATTCCTTTAACATAAAATAGTTAATAATGTTATGAAGCTAAGGTTACAGGAGAAGAATGAGGACATACAAACTGCTTTAAAAAAAATTGAAAAGCTCAAGTTCTTCCAGACCTAGCCATATTAGTTTCTTTCACAATTGCAAAATTTAGTTTTCCTCTAAAGGTAAGGAGATTTTGAATACAAACACAACTTTATGCTCAGGAAAAAGCAAGATTCAAACCACTGTCGTTTGTTATCTAAATGATCCATTAATTGTTACCAGTCCAGGGACAGCTAAATTCAAGGAAATATTGTTGGGGGGGGTTAGGGTGATGCAGAAAGGATAACCCTAAGTGGGGGAGGAGGTGTGGGGAATATTTCTCGAGTAAAATTCCCAGGAAGATTTTTAAAGAAAGAAATACAAATTATTTTGCAAAGTTTTGGAAAACTTTTCTCTGTCTCTATCTCTCCCTGCCTGTCTCACTCTCCCTCTCAGCGGCAGCATCCACATATGTGTGTGCTAGGGGACAAGATAACAAACAAACGGGCCACAAGCTAATGCTGTGACCATCAGCTGGGGACCTACACTCTGATAATAGAAACTTCACTCAGGCAAGCAAGGGCTCCTGGTTTGAAACACACCAAGTGTCCACTAGTTACAGTTTTCTTTGAAGGGTGCTCCGTAACTCAAATGTAATTCAGCCCTCGTAACGCAAACATAATTCAGATTCTTCCCAGCGGCGTCGGTAAATCATCCACCTTCCCCTGCGACCCACCGGCCACCAGCAGGACTGCGACTTTTCGACTTTTCGCTTCCTTCCCTGCGCCTCCTCATGGAAAGGCACCTACCTCCAGCAGGAGTGATTTACACCTAAAGGTTGTATTAAAAGAAGAACTTAGCGGTTACACAGCCTCTCGGGGAAAGAGGGGAGAAAAGAAAACGGTATTCAAAATTTTGCAGCTCCAGCCTTTCTTTGAAAAAAAACCAATCCAATTCAGAGCGCAGTAGGCGCGCGCTGTCAACCCGAGCAGAGCCGCGGCTTCGGGATAAGGAGCCTGGCACGCAGAGAGCGCTGTGCTGATTCGCGGTAGGTGTTATTTTCGCCCCTCACAGCTTCCTAAATATTCCCTGTGCTTGCAAACTATTTGGGGGGCACCAGATGCATTTCAGGAGCTAGGCCGGCGCGGCCATTTAACCTCCCGATGGCAAGACGAGAAGTTCCATTCCTGCGTCCTCCCATTCCCACCAAACCCTCGCCTCCTGCTGCACCCACTGCAGATGGAAAGTTTTCTGTTTCACCTCTAACTTCAGCAGGACAGTCCGCTCCGCTGCAGGAGCCTGGGCTGCACCCGCGCTGGCCGAGCGCAAACGGACTTTCCCAGAGATGAGCGGCGAGCGAAGCCCGAGGCCCGGTCCGGGATCCCCGCGGTTTGCTCCGCTCCCCGGCCACCCCATAAGCGCTGCCGCAGGCGCGAGTTTGTCCCTCGGCTCCCCAAGCCTCTTGGATCAGATGAGGAGAGCGGCTCCTCGCGAAGTCTCCGGGTCAGCCGCGGAAGGAAACGCTGCGGACCCGGCCGCGTCTACACTGCCCGCGCGCCGTGCACTTGTCCCGCGCGCGGAATGCAAACTTCCGAGCCGCTGCTCTCGGGGTCCCCAAGCGCGCGGGGCCGCCGGAGCGTGCAGCCGGGAAGGCGCCTTCCCGAGAGGGGCTCTGCTCGCGGTCGTCGCCGGCCTCCTGCCCCAGTGACCCCGGGAGCCCAGACGCTCCCCGCTCCGGCCCGCGCGCCCTCCCCGAGCGCCCCGACGGCTGCGGGCCGGGCGCGCGGACGGCGAAGGCGGCGGGCGGCCGGGGCGCCGCGGACGTACTCACCGCGCGCGTGGAGAGGGCGCCCGGTGCAGCGCGGGCTGGCGGCGCGGGTCGGACGCGGCCGGCTCCCTGCGGCCCGCACGCTGCAGTCGCCGCCGCCTCCGCTGCCTCCGCCTCCCGGGCTCCCGCGGCCGCTGCCTGCGCGGGGAGGAGCGGCCCCTCGGCTCCCTGGGCCGGGCCCTGCTCTGCCCCCGCCCGGTCCCCGCGCCGCTGCGTGGGCGCGTGGGGGCGCCGAGGCGCGGCGTTGGCTCCGCGGCGCACACAGCCGGCGGCCGGACGCGGCGCGGGGCTCGCCCTGCTGCTGCCGCCCGCTCGCTGCTCTCAGCGCCTGCAGCCGGCCAAGCGCTCGCCCGCCCTCGCCAGCCCGCGGGGAGACGAGGGCCCAGCCTCCTTCCCACCCACCGCCACCCCACACCGCCTCCCTCCCCGGGGCCGCGCACCCTCCCTGCACTGCCCTAGAGAAAGGAAAGGCTGGGCCAAGGGCCCTCACCGATGACACCAACATTCATTCATCCACCCATCCACCTATTCATCCAGTGAGCGTATATGGAGCATCTCTGGACTGGACCAGGTACAGGTATTCAGCCAGAACAGGAGGACTGCTTTTCTGCCTTCCCAGAGCTTACAGTCACCTGGAGAGACGTCATAAACAAGCAAATAAAAAATGAGGCAATTTTACAGTTGGAATTACTATGGTAGAGGGAAAAAATACGTGCTGGGGGTGGGGTGGGGTAGTAATTTTAGCTGGAGCAGCTAGGAAAGGCCGTTCGAAGAGGTGACATCAGGATTACAGGAAGAGCCGCCAGGGAAAAAGATTGGGGGTGGTCTCCTCTGAGGTTCTACCCATTTTACAGATGAGGAAACTAAGGTCTCGCAGGCTTCTCTGCCTTACTGAAAGTAAGTTGCATATCCTACTCTGTTCACAGGCCCAGAGGGAGATACTCCTTTCAGTCTCCTCCGCAGTCAGCCGTCTTAAACACACAGTGAGTTTCATAGGAGCAAGCCGAAGGTTAAGGAAGTCCTGTGCAAGGGGTGGCACCTACTTACATGAAAATGTGTTCCTTCGCTCGCTGAAATGCCACTGGGGTGTCTGGTATTTTTATTTGCGGAATCTGCCACCCTTAAACTCACCCTGTGTGTGCCCAGCTCTTCCTTCCTTATCTCATTTAAACCCCAGAAGAGACTCCGGGGTAGCTGGTGCTGCTAGCGCGTCCCATTTTATAAATGCGCAAGAGCAAGGCCAACAGAGGCCGAAAGTAGCCATGCCAGGAAAGAACTGGGGGGCGAGGCTGGCTGCAAAGCCTTGCATTTATTTATTTAGACACTAGAACTGGAACCCAGGCCCTCTCATATGCTCAGCTACTGAGCTACGTCCCTAGCCCTGGCCTTGCTCTTAAGACACCATCTAGACTGCGTGGCTGGTTGAAAGTGTCCAGGAGGCCGACAGGTGTGAAGTTCCTGGGCGCTGCATTTGCTTCAGGCCCTTTCTAAGGCCCTGGTGGGAGCCACTTGTTCAGTGAGTGACATTTATCAGCCATCTGCTTTTGACATGGGGCTGCAGTCAGGAAAGATGGCTGTTTCTGCTGCGCTTCCCCGCTCGCCATGGAGGAGGGAAGGGAGCTGGCAGCCTGGCGTTTTGAGGCTTGCCTGAGGGGCACTGAGTTGGGGATGCTGTGATGTTTGTGTGCTTTTTCAGCTTCATGAAATCTGGGTTTGTTGTGATTTCTTTTATTAAGGAGTCATGTTTTTATGTCTAATTTTGGATTCTTAATAATTTTGTACTCTTTTGTTTAATGATGGGCCTAAAACTGTATTTGTGTCAGGCCCCACCATCCCCAGCCCCCATCTCCGGTCCTGGCTTACTCTGGCCCCCCTCAGACCGGAGCAGGTATCCTCCATAAGCATGGTTTGTCCTTCCAGGAGCCGGCCAGGGTTAGGCTTGCTGCTCCAGGCATGAGGACCACAACTCTTCTGCCTTCTAGATGCAGACTGTGTGTGCGCTTGGCTTTGATTTTCTCTTCTCCGAAGCTGAGATAACACTGCTTGTTGTATTACTACTGTGAGGATTCACTGGGCTTGTGCTCGTGTTACTTTTTTGGGACTGCGGCTGGCCCTCGTTATGGCTCGGCATGGATTGCTGGTGTGCGCACAATTTCTCTCTCCATGCATCTTTTTATTTATTTATTTATTTTTTTTCCGGTACCAGGGATCGAACTCAGGACCTTGCACTTGCCAGGCAAGCGCTTGTGCCACTGAGCTATACCCCCAGCCCCTCCATGCATCTTTTTAGAGAGCCCAGCTGCTAGAAACTGACCAGCTCTGTGTTCTCCAGAGGTGTTTAGTTGGCCTTGACCCCTAAACCCATATATACGTGTGTGTGTGTGTGTGTGTGTGTGTGTGTGTGTGTTTAAGGAGTAGACTGGAATAGACTGACACCTCCCTAGATAAGAGTTCTGTATCCTCAAATTCAACCAACTTTAGATCAAAAATATTTGGGAAAAGATTTTTTTTCTGTGATGAGTGTATATGACATTTTTCCTTGTCACGATTCCCTAAACAATAGAGTGTAATTACAAGCATCATTTACATTTTATTTGGCATGGTGAGGCATCTGAAGATGACGGGAAGCGTCTGAGGGATGAGCATAGGTTTTATACAAATACTAAGTTATTTTACAGTGGAATTGGAGCATGAGGGACTGACGGGGGCTCCTGGGAGGTCCTGGAATGAGGACGACTGTATCTGTGCCTGTACACACTCACACACACACACACACACACACACACACACACACGCTAGCAGAATAGGAAGAGCTTTGTGTCTGTGGATCATGGCAGGACATGTTGAACACTGAATGACTAGAGGTGCCCTCTGGGATGCAAAGGGTTAATCCACTTCCTTCAAATCATTTTACTCCATCACCAGAACCTGGCCTGTTATCTCATAAATTGCAGCCCTACCTCTGTCCCCCTGAGAGATAAGCAGGAGGCAGGTGCTTATTAGTTTTATTTTTCCTGCTCTCAGGGCAGTGGTCCTCGACCCCCACACACATTAGCATCTCCAGGGGAGATTTAAAAAATCCCCATGCTGAGGCTCCACCTTGGACCAATTAGGCCAGGCTCTCTGGAGATAGGACTGTAGCGTTAGCAGTTTTCAGAGCTCCTCAGATGATGCCACAGTGGGCAGAGGCCAGAATCCCCATCTTGCTTTTCTTGTTTGTTTGTTTGTTTTCTTATCTGAATCGAATCCAGGCCTTTT
This sequence comes from Dinomys branickii, assembly GCA_004027595.1. Taxonomy (NCBI): domain Eukaryota; kingdom Metazoa; phylum Chordata; class Mammalia; order Rodentia; family Dinomyidae; genus Dinomys; species Dinomys branickii. Next base: position 97,125 of record PVLD010003701.1, read on the forward strand.
TTTATTTTGAGACAGGATCTTGCTAAGTCACAGAGTTGCACAGGCTGGGGGCTTGGACTTGACATCCTCCCGCCTCAGCATCTCAGAGTGCTGGGATTACAGATGAAGAGTCTTTTGAGAGAGTGTGTAAAGCTCCAATTTGTATTCAAGGACATGGAAAATTCAGCCACCTTCCCCTTACGAGGGCCCTTTCTGTTTCTTTGTCCTGATTTGTCCTTGGTAAGTATTTATCCTCATTTTATATAACACATAAAACAATCCCAAACAAAATTTGAAAGTGCTAAGCCAAAAAACATTATTTAGGGTGGAAACCACAGCGTGTCTAGCCTGTAGTAAAACACATTCTCTCCACCCTGAATCTTCTCAGTAAATGTACTGTAATGCCAAGAGGCCATATTAACTTTGAAAACCACGAATTTCACAATGTATTCAACGTGTATAAATATCCCACAAACATACGTGTATATTCTCCATGCAAAATCACTTTTCATTTCTATACACATTCCTTTCCCATCTGCAAAGATCTCCTCTACAGAAAAGGTACTCCATTTTAAAATGCATTTATTTAAACCTTGACTCTTTTCAAACATGATTTGAGGCAGCACATAAAAACATGTATGGCAGCAGAATAAAGAAAAGATGACAGAGAAAAATAGGAATGAAAAGAAAGTCAAGGGCAGGGTGGGTACACAAAATGTGGACTGGAGGTCTTGCTGGTGGTGGACCAATCATTAGATGCTGAGCTTCCCGGCAGCCAGTGCAAAGAGGGAAATGAATCAATTACAGTATCAAGGGATATTTAAACTTTCTTTATTCAAAAGTAAGCATGCATAGAAATACAATATGAAAAAAGGAGATAAAGAATGGCAGGTATAGATTCATACGTTACCCCTTTCACTTGTAGCTACTTGTGAAGGGTCTTAAAAGAATCCCCAAAATTTTGTAGAATCAACAAGGAAAGCCATGCATTTCAAAGCAGTTCATTATGTTCATGATTTACAATGCTATGGTTCTGAGTTCAAATCCTAGTACCAAAAAAAAAAAAAGATTCACAATGCCTCCAAGCTACTTGGCCAATCAGAACTTTACCTGATAAGGTTAGCGGAGAGAGGTTTCCCCTGTGTTCTTAAAAAAGTGGTAATATGTAACACAGAACATATGTGTGGGGGCTTCTTTCTGCAAACAAACAGCAGTCCTTCCCACTGAGGAGACAGCAACCCAGTGCCATCTTGGAAGCAGAGAAAAGCCTTCTCTGCACAATCAAGCCTGCCAGAGCCTTGATCTTGACTCTGGAATTATAAGGAAATTTCTTCTTCTTCTTTTTTTTAAAATAAAATACCAGTCTCAGGTATTTTGTTATAGAGGAACTAATGAACTAAGACAACACTTTCAAGTGTTTAGTTTCATTTTGTGAAACTGAGGACTTGTGTTAACACGTCATGTGTTGTAATTTTTTCCCATTTAAAATGATGGAAAGTGAACTAGAATTGGTTCCCAAGATGGTACTCTTGACAGGTGGTGGAATCGTGAGGGGGGTGTCGCCTACCGGGAGATCCTTAGATCACTGGGGCTGGGACAATGGGACCCCAATCTCCCTCTTCCTATCTCTGTTTCCTGGCTAATGAGGTGAGCCGTTTGCTCCAGGATCCACTCTCGTCAGGATGTGCTGCTGTCACCAGAGAGCCAGAACAAAGCGCTAATCCCTGGACCCTCCAGAACCATTAGCCAAAATAAACCTTTTCTCTGTGGTTCGTTGCCTCAGGTATTTCACTGCAGTGCTGAGACGCTGACTAATACTAGTTTCACTCAGCTCTTTCCATTAGGCTGGGGACAGGCTGGCTTTCTAACAGCAGCCCCAAGAATTTCTACCCCTCATTTCCTTGCCATTTCCTGCAAAGACCTCTCTTTTTTTATGCCGGAGACAAAAAGCAAGTAGAATGACAAGATTCTGGCTTCTTAATGCAGCAGGCTTGTCCCTTCTCTTTGCTTTTCCCTGAATGGAGTGTGTTTGTTGGTGAGCACGGACAGACCACTGCAGAGATTCCCAGAGTGGCCCCACATGCTCTATGCTGGAAAAGCCTATGGTCCTGAGGTTGGAGAGTCTTCACAGTCAGAGGCTCAGACGCCTTTTGAGAATAGGACTCTTCTGAGAGCAAAAGAGGCTTTAGTGACAATGGCCCATACACCAAGACTGTCCCCAGCACAGTGGACAGTTGTCCTTGCCACCTAAGTTGGACTGCTCAGATCTCTCCTAAGTACCAAAGACATGCAGCATGTCATCGATCACCCATCAAATGAGAGGCAGATGCCAACTTCCATGCTCAGACCTGGATAAAGCTCTCCATCTCCCTCTGAGCAGGACTCCAGGCGGTGCTCCGGCCCAAGCAGCTGGTTGTTGTACCACCTCCACGCCGAGAAAGGGGCTCCTCCAGCAAGTGGATGACGTGGGGTCAGGCGTGGCTACTGTGAGTGCTCCCTGATGGCTTGTGTCCGCAGCTCTTGCTCTTCTGGAACCTCTGAAACTCGAGCCACAGGCCTCTTTCGCAGGCCAGTGACATCCAAGGATCTCTCCCTGGAATAGTGCCTCTTGACTGCACAAAAATGCAAAGATATCACACATGGTGTCAGAAAATTGCATACCAATAGGAAAAAATTAACGTATATTCCTACCTCACATCATGCACAAAAATCAGGGTCACAGATTTAAACCCACAAACCATCAGATGTCCAGAAGAAAATATAAGGAAAAAAATCCCTGCAACCTTGGGTCTGGGAAAGATTTTTTAGAGCACAAAAAAGCACAAACCATGAAGGAAAACATCAAAAAGTTGAACTTCATCATACTCCTAAATGAAATACATAGGCCACGTATGTATAAACATTGCATTGTCGCTCTGGTGTGAGAAACTGAAAATGTAAATAAGATCGTCCTCATTGTGAAATAGAAAGTAATTGTTTAAAGGGAAAGGGGAATTGGGGGGTGGGGATGGAAGGGAAAAGGAAAAATGAGAATAAAAGGGTTAAATGAAAACAAAGCTTTGTAAAGAAGGAGGGGAAGAGGGTTGAGGAGAGGGAGGGGAGTGGGAAGAAAGAGGAACTAAGGGACATACAGGTACAAATTCCCGATGATAAACGTGATCGCTATGCTCACCTAAATTATACGATCAACTCAAAAGTATAGATAACGCAACCATACATTTGTAAAAATATATACTCTTTAATAGAAAATTTAAAAAAATTACTAGGGGAAGCAGAAATATGGGACAGCTGAAGCACTTAGAAACACCCAAGATATCAAACTTAGAAACACAGTTTAAAGTGTTTCGGGGTGTTTACATGCTAAAGATTTGAAAGCTAAGTTTATAAATGGTACCAAATGTTAAAACAGCGATTTCCTTAAAAACAATGAGTGAATTTTTTTTTTTTTTTTGTTACACTAGTCCTTTAAATAGAACAAGTGATTTTTAAAAGGAAACTTAAAAACTGAAGGGGAAAAACTAGGTTTGGTAAATTGCAACGTTAGTAGTTCAAAATTATTTCCTAGAATTTGTGTGCAGCTTATTCTGCGGACCAAACCGACTCAGACTCACACAGCACAGCATGGGTGATTGGAAATGGAACGGCCACAGGAATCCCAGGATCCTTCTGTCCTGTGTTTATTTTTGACCTAAGTAGCCTAGGCATCCATCCCTCCTGTCCCCTGTTTGGGCCACTGCCATTGAGGAATTAGCCACAAACACAAGAAAATTCTTTTCAGTGACCTAAGGAAGAGAGAGGTCACTTGTTACACTGGGCTTAGGAACAAATTTAAAATACTAAACCACTTAATTTTTCAAAACAGAAGAACCTAAACAAATGCTCCACTGGTGAATAAATGAACATTCCTTGCCAAAACCCCAGTTGGTTTGGAAAGCAGTTTTTTCCAGGTTGTTTCGGCAGAGCTCAGTTCCTTGGCCTGCCCTCTCCAACAGTGAAGAAAAATCCCAAGGGGTAAAAAATAGCTGCATAATAACATTTTTAACAACCTGTGAGATTAATAGCAGTTACATACCAATGTTCAAACGTGGCTTTGTGGAGAGATCAGATAAAATAGTTGTATTAGTGATCTTCCCAATGTGAATGATTGCCTTTTTTTCCTATTACTCATTTTCAGAATTTAGTTACTGTATTACTTCGGGTATCAGTTTGGCTGTTGTGATAGACAGACATCTTCAAAAAGTGGCTTTCATATGATACATTTTTTTTCCAGATATAAAATTCTAGATAGACATTGGTGGCTTCTTTGGGTGACCCCACAATCATCTGGGTACCAGAGTTCTTCTGTTTTCTTGCTCTGCCATGGCCAGTAAGAGGTTTCCATTTGGTAATATAATGGCTGCCTTAACTCCAGCCATCACATCTACCCTCCAACCAGGAATAAGCAGGTCCAGAGCAGCACATCACATCCTTTCTTTCTTAGGAAACTACACAGAAGTTGAACATACCACCTCTATCAAATCTATTGACCAGGACTTAATAATACGGCCATGCCTAGTTTCCTGGGGTATTGGAAATTTTACTCTTTGTTCAGGTGGATAGTGCCAAGCTAAATGTCCTATTGTGGCACAAAGGGAGAACAGAGAAGTGACAGCTGTTAGTTTCTGCTATGTTAAACGTAAGATTTAGCAAGATCTTGAATGTTGTATGCATGTGACTTCTCTTGTCAATATTCCTTGTAAGTTTAAATTACTCTGACCACTTCATTTGGAAATACCTACTAAAATGTAAAGTGTGGGCTGGGGAGATCATATAGCAGTAGAGAGCTTACCTAATACTAGGCCCTGGGTCGACCACAGCACTGAACAAAACAGTTAGATTGACCTATTAATTGCACTTTTATCCTCTCTCTAGAAAAACACATCAAATAGGCTATGCAGAGCATCTGTAAGATGTTTACTATGGTGCTATCTACAGAGAAATGGAAATAAGACGAGTGCCAACCAAATGACAGTGACCAAATGACGTGGTAGATCCACATCTACCTTAAGGAGTCCTTAAGGAGAGAAGAATCTATACATACGGGAAATATGATTTGTAGAATGTCATGAATGGCATGACTGTTTATCTACTTAAAAAAGAACATGAACATATACACAGATGCCTCTAAATAATCAGAGTCCTATCTGAAAAAAATATTTTATTAAAAATATTTGGCTGGGTGCGGTGGCACACTCCTGTAAACCCAGCACTCAGGGAGGCTGAGGCAGGAAGATTGAAAGTTTCAGACCAGCTTGGGCAACGTAGCAATACCTTGTCTCAAAATAAAAATTATAAAGGGCTGGGATATAGCTCACTGAAGGCACCAGGTTCAACCTCCCGTAACACACTTGTGCCTGTGCATGCACACACACACCATGAAGAATTTATATTTTTAAAAAGAAAAATACATATTATATGATATATATTTATTTCAAAAGAAAATACAGAGTCCGCCAAAAATGTATATACACTTCAGGAAAAGAAAAACTTGTATAAATATTTTAATACTAAATTTATTGAGACATCGTGAGATTAACACAATTTTCCTTTGGTGTGTACAATTACAAGAGGTGCTCAGAGTGGGGGCCATTCGAAAGATGGCCAGGGCTGTGTTTGTTCTCTGGTGCCGAGTTTGTAAACAAAAACAAAATTTTGTCAAGTGCTTTTGTTTGCGAACCAAGGCACCAGGCTAGAGTATGAGTAGTGAATGTTACTGCTGGGCATACTGCTGAGATACCATTGATTTTGCAGAGTGGCCCTCGCTTAGGATACTGTGACATTGTCTCCTGCCTCGATTCCAGCTACTACATGTCTCTGGTGAGAATACTACAGAACTGAAGCCGTGTTGCTTCTGCAGTACATGATTTCGGTTTGTTCCATTACTAGTGACATTAACTCTGATACTTAATTAGTTGTTTTCTGCCAGGTTTCTCCACTATCAAGTTCCTCTCTTTCCTTTGTAATTAATAAGTCTGTGTGGGGAAATACTTTCAGGTTAGGTACATATCCTCTGGTCCCCATCAAACTTCCAATTAATTCATTAGCTCATTACTATCATTTTGCTCAGTGGGTGTTCTAGTCATTTTCTTTGTCCCAGGGACACAGTACCCAACACCTGCAACTTAAGAGGCTGAAAGTTTTATTTTGGCTCACAGTTTGTAGAGGTTTCAGTCGATGGCAGGAAGAAGAGTTTGAAGGCAGAATGAAGAGACCCTCCAAGGCCACGCCCCCAGTGACCCAGCTGTGCTGTCCAGGCTCCACCTCCTAAGAGCAAGTCAGCTAGAACCTCATCAGCAGAGTAATCCGCCGGCAACCGAAGCCCCACTTAGGAGCACGTGAGCCTCTGGGGGGACACCTGGCTATAAATCACACCAGTGGCTGTCATCCGTCACTACCTTGTTTATTCTGACAGCCACAGTGTCCCAGGGGTGGCAGCGAGCCTCTTCCTGTGGGCTTCTGTATCCTCTTAATGTGTCCTCTTCGTTCTTTGGGCATTTATGTCCCTTCTGGCTGCACAAGATACTCGGCTTGGTCTTCTACTTCTCTTGTTCCGATACTGGAATCAGTCATTTCTCCAAAAGTTTTAGTGGAAAATAGTTTTCAGAAGCCAAGATCTAGGCCCTGAGTGAGTCTGTTGCTACTGTGACGTTGCTGCCCTTGAGGTCGACAGAGCTGTGTGCACACGGATGCAGTCATGTGCACACACGCACACACACACACATTTGCACTGCTTTCGCTGTCTATGTATGTTGAAAACCGCATATTTATTTATACCACTTGTTTATTCCAAGACTTTCTGCAGAGTTTAGAGGGCCGAGTGCAAAATGAAAACGTGGGGTATCTTGTTCAAAAGACAGAAATGGACCAGGTTAAAAATACTGAACTCCAAGCTTTCCCCTTTCTTCTGTGGTCTCTCTTTCTGGTCTGTCCTGGTGTTTTACATTTGCTGTTTGGTGCTGTGCGTGGGGGAAACTTCTGGCTGAATCCAGACTCTGAGGTGGCGGAGCCCTAACCTGCAACTCAGAGCAAGTGCAGGCCACCTTCTGGGCATTCTGTCTCCTGCCACTTGCTAGAATAATGTTCAGTTCCCGGCCAGGGAGGGGACGTGAAGCCAGGCATCTTCCCTGCCCCAGGCACCCTCTACCCCACAGGGACAGACAAGCAGTGAACCTAGACATGCTGGGTACCTGAATCGGGTGGGTGCCATGAGCAGAGGGTGACACTGGTCACTGGGTGGAGAAGGGGACAGGGAGACCAGAAGAACCTGAGCCTCTGTGGTGGAGGGAAGGTGGCCAAAACCCATCCCAGGGAGGCAAGGAGATGGTGGGACATAGGATGGCTCTCAGCCAGCATCCCACCTCCTTGAACCTGCTCCACTCTCCCCTCAGACTTGACTTAAAAAATGCAATTTCCAAGGTAATATTTTTAAGAATTTCCGGACAGTGATTGCACAGCATCAGAGCCTCAGCACAGGCTCCTTCTCAGTACTGGGCCCTGGCTGCACACCCAGGAGGCTGGCCTGAGCTCTCACCCATAGCCCAGTACCAACCCCATGCAACAGGCTCCCTTTCTGCTTTCCCTCTCTAATTATATCCATCTTGCCGATAGTGAGGAGGCTGGGCCCTTATATGTTTGTTCGTGTCCTTTGTTCACAATCCATCTTCCATCGCTGTCCAGCGCTCTGCAATGCAGAACCTGTCCTTGCCCTTCCAGGACCCTTACACGCTGGCCAGGAGCTGCCTCTTCCCGACGGGCATGCCCTCCTCATTACTCTTAGCAATGTGCACCCACCCCGCTCTGGGCAGCACCTTACCAACATGGGACACCTTTCCAGCACTGATGCCTTCCAGTGGGGGCACTTGCCCTCTAAGAACAAGTGTTCCATGCTGGACCATTGCTACCTGTCCACACCATGGATGCCTATCTGCTTTTAAATGGCTTTTGAATTTGAATTGATCAGAAAGGGAAGAGAAAAGATGGGAAAGGGAAAGGGAGTAAGAGCAGAGGAAGATCCCAAAAGGAATTTTTTCAGTACAACAAGCAAGTTTGATAATTCCTCTGGGAGAGGAAATGTCTGCAAAGAACAGCTTGGAAATGAATGACAAACCACCTCGCCAGATTTCACAACAGTAAGTAGAGCTACAATAATTGAAGTGAAAAAGTGCTGGACCATTGTCATAAAATATGTGTCTAGGAACAAGCGCATTTGTTTTGCTCGGTGGGAAAAGCACGGAGCAGTGAACACTGTTGCACAACCACCTTGGTAGGAAAGGTTAAGTCTTCCCTCACTTCTATCTAAAAACAAACTCTAGGCCTGGGATGTAGCTCAGTGGTAGAGCATTTGTCTGGCACGGGCAAGGCCCTGGATTCAATCCCTGAAAACTGTAAAAACAGAACAAAACAAATTCCATGCAGAATTGAAATGCATATTAAAAGAAAAAATAAAGGGAAAGAAAAAGAGCTGAGCATGGTGATGCACCTATGTGATCCCACCACTTGGGAGGCTGAGGCAAGAGAATCTTGAGTTTGAGGTCACCTTTGGTTATGTAATGAGGTCCTATCTTAACACACAAAATAAAGAAGCAAAGAAGGAAAGAAGGCAAGAAAAAACAAGAATAAAGATACTAGAAGAAAACATGGGACTATTTCTTAGGACAAAGAGACCTTCTTTGAAGAGATGACGCTACAGCTAAACCAAAACAAACAAAAAAGCAAAATCCATAATGAAGAGGACTTCATTATTTGACTACAAAAGCTTTAAACTTTTTGTCTGGGGAAAAAAAAATCAGAAACCACATTAAAAAGCAAAGGCCAGTTTAGAAGTGACATTTGATAAATATATAACAAACTATTGATAGTTCAGAGTACGTTTATCAATAAATCCTACAAACAAAAGACAAACGACCCAGTGCAATAGTAAACAAGAAGTATGAAGGTGCAATTAACAAACCATGAAATGGAAAGGGGCAATAAATATGAAAAGATGTTCAGGCTCATTAAAAATCCAAAAAGCCAAATAAAACATACTGAAAAGCCCTCTTGTACCTATAGATTGGTAAACATGAAAAAACTTCCTAACAACCAGTGTGTGTGCAGTTATGAGGAAACGGACATGTTCCTCAAGTATGGGGAGCTGTGTAGGAAACAGTTCAGCCTTTTTAGAGGAAAGTTCACGTGTATGACTACATTTATGATATTATAATTGAAATGTTAATCTTATTTTTATGGTTTAAATTTACATATATTCATATGTATGAGCAAATTGCATGTGCAGATCCTTTAGCCCAGAAATTTACTTTCTATCTATCTTAAAAATACAGTTTTGTAGAGGCCTGAGAAAACATATATAAAGGTCTTCATCAAAATCCAGCATAAGCAACCTTAATCAGAGATCTGAAATGGTCCAAAATGCAAAACTTACTGGTCACCAACATGACGCCACAAATAGAAAATTCCCTATCATGAAACTTGGTTTCGTGTACAAAATGATTAAGGCTATTTTATAAAGTGAATTTCAGGCTATGTATATATGGTATATATGAAACATACATGAGTTCAGTGTCTTGACTTGGGTCTCGGCCCCAAGATAGGGGATTATATATAGAATTCCAAAACGCTTCTGATCTCAGTCATTTCAAATAACGGTTACCCATCCTGTGCATACCATGATGTATGGCTACATCTGCATATGATCACGGGAGAGGTATCACCCCACATCTCCATACGATGCAGCTTAGAGTGTGACAGCCCCCTCTTCAAGTCCTGTGGCTCGCAGCAAGTCACAAGTGCGGCTTGCTCGAGGAAAGCAATCTCTGCAGGCTGTAACACAGGGAGCGGAGACTGTGGACATCGCCTGCTCCAACTTCTCTGTTCCAGTTATTAAAAACCAATCCTTTATTTCTCCACTGGTAAAAATATTTTGGCAGGAAAGGAGAGAAGAAAGAGGATTTACCAGGAAGGTAGAATTTCATTTTTAAATTGGGAGTTTTACACCAAAGAGATGACAAATTTAACTGCCAGAATTATTTTATGATTTATTTACAGTAATTTTAAATCATCACTTCAAGCCATAGTGCACTGAAAAATACATATTTAAAGAGTATGTGAAATTGAAGCACCTCTAGACAATTACGTCCTACCTGATTATTTTTAAAACATCAAGCCATTGTTTAGATTCAATTTTCCCATAGTTTTTTACAATTATATTAAATTAAAAATTGAGGCTCTGGGTGACTTTGGCATGTTTGGAGGGCAACATTAAGATTGGAAGATTGAATAAAAAAGGGGTCCTCTTTGAAATATGCGTTTAGTCAGTGATCATTTGCATAAAATTGAAGGTAGCACAAGAGGATAGGAATTAACCAGGAATTCTTGCAAAAATAGGGCAAGGTTAACTCAGAAGCAGATCCAGATGGTAGAGTTGAGGGAGAGAATGAGGAAGAGGGGGGTGCCGGCCTTGGCGGGGGACAGGGCCTATCACAGCAATTATCAAGGGTCTGCAGGATTGAGAGGTAAGCTGGTATCCATGCCGTCCACACCAGTGGGCACTGCCCTATCCCGAGAAAACACTAGCTGTGTTTACAGAGAGAAGCCAACCGCAAATGCTTTCCTAAGCTGCCCTAAAGAAACATTTGTAGGGGGAAAGCTTGGCTGTTTTTCTCTGCCAGCAAATGCCAGAGCTGCAAAAGCACTTCCAGGCGGATAAACATCTTGGGTAGAAGTAAACATAAAGGGTGTTAGGACCGGGAAGATGAAGTGCCGTTCCGCCCCTGACGTTGCCAGGCAGGCTGAGCTGTGGTTAATGTGCTAGTGTTCTTAAGCGACGGGCTGCAAATGCTTCAGGGCGGATTTTGTTTGTCCAGCACAGTGTCTCAAAAAGGTCTTAAAAACAAATTGGACGTCACCATTAGTAATGAGGAAATTTCCTGTAACATCGAGATCCCTGACTTTTGAAGAAATTAGAAGACATGTCTACAAGGGGTGATCAAAAATATGGTGAGTGTTTCAAATTCTTTCTAAAAAATTTTTACAGGAGACACATTGCTGTGAATCCCTCTCAAGATAGGCCCTCTTGCTTCGAACACACTTATTGCATCACTCTTCTCACTTTCTGAAGCAGTTCTGGAAGCCTTCTGGAGTAAGTGTCTTTAAAAGATGTGATTAAAAAAAATATAGCGGATGCTGCTGCCAAATGCCATCAACAGAAAGGCAGGCTCATAAAACACACATTCCAGTGTGTCCTCATGCACCTAATTCACCAGATCTGGCACCACGTGGCTTCTGGTTCTTCTCCAAAGTCAAAATGAACATGAAGGGTAAACATTTTGAATTGGTTCAGTACACCAAGGCAACTATGATAGAACTGCTAAAGACACTAAAGAAAGAACACTTCCAGAACTGCTTCAGAAAGTGGCAAGGACGATGGGAGAAGTGTGTTCACAGCGAGGGAAGTACCTTGCAAGGGGTTAATGGTAATGTGTCTTGCACTGTACTAATTTTTTATCTAAATATATACCATAGTTTTCAATCATGTCTCATATTTTCTTGCCTAAAGGGCATTAGCTGTCTGGATCAAAGTAGGACTTAATCTCACCAGTTCACCCCACTCTCTTCCCCTCCCTAGTATCTCACACCTGGTCCTCTTTATTCCCTGACCACTTGAAGAATTTAAGTTGGTAGCCCTTAATTCAACATTTATCTCAGTTTCCAACTTGGAGAGTCTGAAACTTTCCTTTCACAAAGGGGGAAATGAGGCAGTCACACAGGTAGGAGATGAAGTGAAGCTAGACCCCAGTCTCCTAGGTTCCAAACAGATCCTCTTACCCTGGCTCCAATTCTCCACTAGGAGTTGAAATTCTCTAAATTTCCTATTTTCTTCTTTTTAAAAAGGGATGCACCTGGATTGCTCAGCATGTGTTTAAGCCAAAAGGCTTCTCTGAGCTTTCTGAATAGCCTCGAGTTACAATTCATGATTTGGGACAGGACTTCAAGATGGAGCGGGTCAGATCATCCCTTGAGACCTAAGAGAACAACAGGAGCCCTCTGCATATTATTTCAATCTAAATAAAATTACATTAAGCCTTACCAATAATTGATATGCCCATTAACAGCAGTACCCCTGTTTAGAAGTGTTTGCAACCTCAGAAGGAGGAGCTGGGGTTTTCCAGCGCTAAGGCTTAGAAGCTACACACTGTAACTCATCGCTTCAGTTATGTGATGTGTTGCAATCCATTAACACACAGAACTTGAAAGCCAACAGATGTGGGCTAAGCGTCCAGTGCTCAACTGGAAATTAACAGGTGCTACTTAGAATTAACCACTGTGCCCCCTTTGCTGTCAGCTCAGCTCTTCATTTTTCCCATGTTGCTGATAATACTTTCTTGGTTGGCAGCTGAGAGTCAGAAGAGCAGCTGTTGAGATGAGGCTTCAGGTTTGGGAAGAGATGAGAACCTTCCTCTTTCCCATTTCCTCAGAGAAAATCATCTCATATGAGTGGGTTTGAACTTCTAGCTGCACACTAATATGACAGTTTGGTGCATCTTTCAGAAGAGTGGACTCTAACCGGGACCAAGAAACTCAGGTGCACCACTAGACTGTGAACCAGTAGCAGCCTAGGGAGCTGGAATAAACTCATAAAAGAATCGGTTCAACATCTGTGGGAAAACAGAGCTGCCTCATCAGATGCCTTTAGGAGATGGTGCCTATAGTAGCCGCTTTCATGTTGCTGGGACAAAATAACCAACACCTGAAACTCAAAGGAAGAGGGGTTTACTTTGGTTCGTGGTGTCGGAGGAGTCAGTCTACGGTTTCTGGCTCCAAGGCAGCAATGGCATGGTGGAAGGGCCTGGCAGAGATGCACAACTCACAGCAGCCAGGAAACAGACAGAAAAGGGAGGGGCTGTGGACAAGAATACACCCTTCCAGGTCACGTCCTTAGCGGTCCGCCTCTTCTGACCGGGCCCCACCTCCTAATAGCACGTTCAGCTATGAACTCACAAATGGGTCAGCCCACTGATGCATACAGCAGCACCATGATCCAAAGCCCCGCCTCTGAACACAGGCCGGTCTGGGGCACATTTTAGGTCTAAATCGTAGCACTGCCCTTGCAGAGGAGGCAACTGAATGTCCTCAGCAAGCAACTGGTTTACTCCTGTCAATCCAAATAGAGGCACACTGACTGTCTGACCAAGTCTCAACTTGTTATAAAGAGATGTTCTAACCTGCTACTTTTGCAATATAGCTTCATAAAGACCCGGTGAGTTAGGTTCAGGTTGAGAATTCTTGGACTGCTCCCCACTCTGGCTGACATGCGACCCAGCCCATGGCCAGCCTCCTCATTCCTTCTGGCTCCAGCGCCATCCTGTGCTCACTGGGCTGCTCTGGGGGAAGATGGGGATATAACTGACTCTTGGAGGAGCGCCTAGGGGAGAGGATCATAGGGCCTTCACAAGGTCCCAGGGCCTGGTGGGGAGAGGCCATGGGGTAGTGACTCCTCTCCCACAGAGGAGGCACAGCCGGAGAGGGATCAGATAGGAACCTCACAGCCTGAACTGAACCACTCTTCCCAACTGGAAGTGGGTAAGCAGCCAAAGAGACTCCAGGGGAGGAGGTGACAGGAATCACACCAACAGAAGAAAGAGGGCAAAGTTAACATCCTTCCCAGTGCAAGCACTTGATCAGCCATGCACTCATTCAGTATTGTTCAAGCCAAGGAGGTTCTTAAAAAAATGAGAGAAAATTAATTCTATTAAAAAAGATGAATCCTGGGATATATAGAGAACATTTTGAAAGAAAATGTTTGGAAAAGTATATTATTTGAAATTATATAAATTCCCAAATAAATGCTCAAATCTACACGCACTAGAAGGTTCTGGAAACAACATTTTCTAAGATACATTTTTTTTTTTGTCTTTTCGAGACAGGGTCTCACTATGCAGTTCACGCTGGCCTTTGAACTCACTCTGTAGCCCAGGCTGGTCTCGAACTCGCAACGATCCTCCTGCCTCAGCCTCCCGAGTACTGGGATTACAGGTGTGCACCACCACACCTGGCTTCTAATATACTCTTAATCAACCTAAGCTAGCATTTCAGTGAATTTTAAATAAATGTGTTAAACGTGTAAAAATGCAACACTTGTCAGTTTTCAAGAATAGGAGTTTAACCACAGGGAAGAGAGAAATGACCAGATAAATTCTAACAAAAACTTTTGCAAAAATGGTGTTTGGAATTAGAAGGTGGAGGGCAACTTTAGAAATAAATATGGCAGCCGAGTGAGGTGGTGCCTGCCTATGATCCCAGCACTTGGGGAGGCTGAGGCTTAGAAAAACAAGTTTGAGTCCAGCCTGGATGATTTAGTGACTTAGTGAGAACCTGTCTCAAAACAAAAAGCAGAAAAGGGCTGGGGATGCAGCTCAGTGTGAAGGCCATGGGTTGACTCTCTAGTACAGCAATAAAACATGGGCAACTGATACCCTTCTTCCAGTTGGAGAGCACATCCCCTTTTGCTTGTTGACAACCAAGTATTGATATAAACTGAGTCACATAGTTTTAAACCAAATAAAACAAGAGTTTAAATATAATGAAAGCTATTTAAATATTCAAATAATAATAACAATTTAGTGAGACTAAATAAATTTTCGTATCTTTGAATAATTTTATCAATATTATTTGTCCTTTATCATTTCTTTACATTTTTTCCTTGCATATGCCTTTTTTGTGTGTGTGGTGCCAAGCATCAAACTCAGGACCTTGTGCTTGCTAGGCAGATGCTGTGTCGCTGAGCTACCTCCCTTGTATATGCTGTTCGACTCACAGACTGTGTTATGAGTTAAGTAAATAAATAGATTTTCTGAGAGGAACTGCATCAAAATGTTTTCCTCACACTTGTGCCTGCTCAGAAGTTTGTAGACCTTGAGTTTAGGGGAGAATGAGACCCAGAATAAAACTAACTACAGCTACCGATGCTTTGGCAGGTCACTCTAAAGATGTGTACTCTCTTCTTTTTCCTATGAGACTTTTTTCTAAGAAATGTTACCATCTGCTGCTGGGAGCGCTGGAGATGGGTGGCTTAGACTGTTTCTCTCAGAACGCAGAGCCTCTGGTTTCTACTTTATAATCAGAGCGATACAAGCAGCCAGGAGACAGTTTGCTTTTGTTTAATTCTTGCATTTTTAGGACGGATCTGTGGAATCTGTTTACTCAGTCCCAAACAGAGAAGTCACTGATGTGGGCCGTGTTGGCGCTCTGGCGCACACTACTGATAGATGTAAAGAAGCCGGTCATAGTGGTTGCTAGTGTTGACAGAACGTTCACCTAGCGCCGCACTGCACACTGCATGGGTGTTCAGTCTGCACACTGTCCCCACGCAGGAAGCACTGTGTTATTTACCCCCATATGTAATTTTACATTTTGAAATAAATTCAGACCTTCAGGAAACGTATAGCAAGAGTACAAAAATTTCTCATCTATTCTTCATGCAGCTTTGCCAGTGTTAACAATTTACATAACTAGGGTACGGGAACCAACCAAGCTCACAAAATTAACACTGGTGCAACCAACACTGTTGACCAAACTGGACACCTTACTGCAAGTTTTACCTCTCCTGTCCTTCGTCCCGCCCAAAATTCAATCCAGAAACCCACATCGCATTTAGGTATTTTATCCCTTGATCTTCCCCAGTGACACTTTCTCCGTCTCCTTTGTTTTTGTTTGTTTTGTGTTTTTGTTTTGTGCAGTATTGAGGACTTATATTACCACTGAGCTGTATCCCCGGCCCTCCCTCTCCCATCCCTTCCTGTTGCTTCCTTCCTTTATTTAAATTTTAAGATAAGGTCTTACTAAATTGCCTGAGTCGGCCTCCAGCTATCAATCCTCTTGCCTCAGCTTCCTGAGCAGCTGGGATTATAGGTGTGCGCTGCCGCCATGCCCAGCTTCTTCTTCCTTGCTTTTCTTGACCTTGAATGTTGTGACTGGCCATAGTTATTTTGTAGACGGTCTTTCAATTTAGGTCAACTTGATGTTTTCTCATGATGAGATTGAGGTGGTGTGCTTTTGGCAGGAATGTTCCAGAACCTCAGGCCATGGTCTCAAGGGCTGCCTTCTCAACACATCTCACTGTGAATGATGTTAACCTTGATCTCTTATTAAGATGTTGTGTATGAGATGCCCCCATTATAAAGTTACTAGGTACTACTGAAAGGTGGTAGAAACTTTAGGAGTTTGGGGGGGCAAGTGGAAGAACTTAGGTTATTGAGGAGAAATTGGGCCCCTGCTCCTACCTCTCACACGCTCTTTGATTTCTGGCCGGCAAGAGAAGAGCAGGCCTCTTCCACCCCTGCCCCTGGTGCACCATGTCACTGCAGGCTCAGTGTGAAAGGGTCAGGTAGCCATTGACTAAGACCTCTGAAACCATGACCCAAAATACCCCTTTCCTCCTGTGATTATCTCAGGTGTTTGTCACGGTGATGGGAAGCAAACACATTGAGTTTCTCTTGGTGTGTTATTCAGCTTGCCCATTGCCGGGACACAGCACCCAACATCCACAACTCAAAGAAAGAGCGGTTCAATTTGGCTCAAAGTTTCTGGGGATTCCATTCATGGCTGGTTGGCTTCAAGGCAAAAATGTCATCGCAGAACGGCCTGACAGAGAAACGATCCTTAGTTCTTCTGAGGTCATGGTGCCCAGGAAACAGCAGGGGAACAGTGCCAGAGAGGAATTGGAGAGGGACTAGACATAGATCCCCAATGCCACAGCTTCACGACCCATCCAGACACACCCAGAACTGTGTTTCACCAGTTCCACCTTAACCATGATACTCAGCAATTTTTTTTTCCTGGCGGTACTGGGGATCGAACTCAGGACCCTGCACTTGCTAGGCAGGCGCTTATTCCACTGAGCTATATCCCCAGCCCCAATACTCAGCAATTAATGAGCATCTTGGAGGTGATACTTTGAGACTGTGTGAGTTTCCTGTTTCTCTGAAAACTTTTACCCATCGATTTTAGCATTCCTTGGTGGATGTACCCTGCTGTCGTCATTATGTGATGTTTCTGATGGGGACTCACCCTCATTTCATACGTGAGGCAGACGGGCTTCACAGAGCCAAGGTGACTTGCCCAGAGCTGCTGTAACATCTGATCAGGATCTTGCCATGGCTCCCATCTCAGGTGAAGGAAAGGATGAAGCCCCATGGGGGCCCCACAATATTATCATCCTGATTCCCACCCCCTTTCTCCCTCACCCAATGTCCCTGGGCCATGCTGGCTTCCTCATCCTTCCCTAAAACTGTGTCCACATCCGAACCTCTGCACAGGCTGTTGCTCCCTCCGCCTGGGAACCTTCTCTTCCCCGGATACCTGCTTTGCTCACTTCTCCACCCCCTTGCGTTTCTGCCCAAATGTCACCTTCTCAGTGAGGCCTTTCCTGACGCCCTTTTCTGTCCCACCTGCAACCCCGGCGCCCCTTTCCTGCCTCCCTGCTCTCAGTTACTCCCCAGCATTGAACTTCTTGCTGATTAGGAATGCCTGCCGATAGCTGCGAGAATCAGCCGGCTGCTCTCCTGGCTGCCATCTCTTTGAGAACAGGGGTTTGTGTGTTTTGCTTATTGCTGTAACCCGGGTCTAGGATAGTACTTGGCTCATAGCAGACACTCAGCCAAGAGTTGCTGCAGGAATGAATCTGGTTTGGAACATTCTTGAAAGATTTAGGAAGATTTTGAACTGGGATATAGCTCAGTAATAAGAGTGCTTGTCTAGTGTGTGTGAGGCCCTGGGCTCCTTCCCCAGCACTGTGAAAGAAAAAAGTATTTGAAAGAGTTTATAGGTAACAAAAAAACATAGCTCCAGCTGACTTCTCTCTAAAGGGGCTTCAAGGTCCCTAGTACATGTCCAGAGGTGGCCAGACTCCACGTGTTTCTGGGGCCTCATTTCGCTGGGTTTTCTGCTTGTTGGTCCACTCTGGGGCTGTTCCCTCACAAATCTCTACTTTGACCACTGAAGACTTGAACTCTCTAGATAAGTGAATAGGGCTGGAAAGCAGGCCCCCCTGCCAGTTTGGAGGCTGGTAGATTAGCTGAAATCACAGGGGCCCCCAGAGTCTCAAAGTGTTTCCAGCCCAGATTGCTGGCCTGTCCTCATAGTGTGGGAAACTCTTGGAGAACCGGATCCAGTGGAGGCTGCAATGGAGCCCAGCCCTACTTCCACGAAACCAGTTCCCTCTCCATGACAGCGGGGGACAGAAGAAGGAATGTGGCTTTTCCTAGAGGCCAATGCCAGCTGCTTTTGGCTCTGCTGTTCTTTCATGCAAAATGTGTGGTAGACAATAGAAAGCTATAAGATATATAAGAGAGCACACAAAAGTTAAATACATTACACAAAAGTATTCATGTTCCCAAAGTTAGCATTATCAGACAAGCATTTTAAAAGGAGGGCAAAAATGCAAAGAATATAGTATAAAAGTGGACAATATGTGTGGGGAGATGGGTAATTTCAGAGTCAGATGAAAATGCAGGAAATCAAAAGTATATTATCAGCACAGAGGATTCACCAGATGTAGCCGACGGTGAGGTATGCAGAGCCAAGGCCAGGACAAGGGGGCTGAGAGGAAAAGCCACAAGCTCATGACCAGCCAAAACAATCTGAGGGAGAGCGCTGAAGAATTTACTCTGATTTTGCAATCCTTTCTACAGAAAGCTACGATAATCAAGACAGCATGGTATTGGCATAAGGATGGTCAAACAGACCAATGTAACAGAATAGAAAATCCAGAAATAGGTTCACACTTTCATGGTCAATTGACTTTTGACCAAGTTGCCAATTCTATTCAATGGGGGGAAAATGTCTTTTTGACAAATGGTGCTGGAACAATTGAACATCTGTGTGGAGGAAACAACTAAACCTTGAGCTCTGTCTCATTCCTTACATAAAAATAAATTCAAACTGGACCACAGGTCCTAGTAGAAAACCTGTGAGCAGTGAGCATGATGCTTCTAGAAGAAAAACTTGGAGAGGGTGAGGAGGATTTCTCATACAGGACACAAAAAGCACTAGCTGTATTTAAGAAATAGATGAAGCCACATGTCTATAATTGCAGCACTGGGAGGCTGAGGCAGGAGAATCACAAGTTCAAACCCAGCCTTAGCAAATTAGTGACTTAGTGAGACCCTGTCACAAACAAACATAGAAAAAGACTGGGGATGGAGCTCAGTGTGAAGGCCCCGGGTTTAATCCCTAGTACCACACACACACACACACACACACACGCACGCACGCACACACACGCACACGCACGCACGCACACACACACACACAATCACATGCACACACCCCCCCAAAAAAACCTCAAATAAAAGCAACACTAAAAAGTAGATAAACTGAAATACACCAACAGTTAAAGTTTCAGCTCATTTGTAATACTCCCACATCAGAGGCAATGCAAATGCTCATCAACAGGTAAAAAGATAAGCAAATCCTCAATAGCATTCCTGAACACAAACAACAAACACACTGAGAGCTTGTGAAAGGGAAACCACCCTTTCACAAGCACATCCAAAAAAAAAATGAAATACTTAGGAATCAATCTAACAAAGGAAGTAAAGATCTATACAGTGAAAATTATAGTACTCTGAAAAAAAGAGATCGAAGAGGATTTCAGAAAATGGAAAGATATTCTTTACTCATGGATAGGAAGAACCAACATTGTTAAAATGGCCATACTCCCAAAATTGTTATACAGATTCAAGGCAATCCCAATTAAAATACCATTAGTATACCTCATAGGTCTAGAGTGAACATTCCTAAAATTCATCTGGAACTGGAAGAGACCTAGAATAGCGAAAGCAATCCTGGGCAACAAAGGAAAGGGAGGAGGCATCACAATCCCTGACTTGAAATTATACTACAAAGCTACTGTGATAAAATCAGCATGGTACTGGTAAAGACACAGAACTGAGGATAGACACAACTACAAACACACTCAGCCACCTCATCTTTGACAAAGGGGCCAAACATGTTCACTTGAAGAAAGATGGCCTCTTTAATAAATGGTGCTGGAAAAACTGGCTTTCTACATGCTGAAGACTAAAATTAGACCCATGTCTATCACCATGCACTAAAATAAAGTCAAAATCGATCAAAGATCTAAATATTAGAACAGAAACACTAAATCTACTGGAAGAGAGAGTAGGTAGAAATCTTGAAGACATAGGGGGAGACAGAGTTCATGAACAAAAACCAAACTGCATGGGAAATACTTCAAAAAATCAACAACTTGGATCTCATCTTGTTGGAAAGTTTTGCACATCAAAAGAAATCACCAACAGAGTAAGAATAAAACCTACAAATTGGGAAAAACATTTTAGCTAACTGTCCCTCAGACAAAAGACTTCTATCGAGAACATATAAAGAATTTTTTAAAAAATCAGGATCCCAAAATTCAAAGACCCAGTCAAAAAATGAGCATTTGAGATGAACACACCCTTCTTAGATGAAGAAATACAAATGACAAATAAATATATGACAAAATGTTCAACCTCATTGGTCATTCAAGAAATGCAAATTAAAACAACACTGAGATTCCATCTCACCCCAGAAAGAATGGCTATCATCAAGAAATCAACCAATAACAAATGCTGGAAGAGCTGTGGGGAAAAAGGAACCCTACTCCACAGCTGGTGGGAGTGTAGACTGGTGCAACCACTGCGGAAATCAGTGTGGAGATTGATTCCTCAAAAAAATAGAATTAAAGGTCCAACTTAACCCAGCCATTCTCCTTCTGGATATTTTTCCAGAAGAACTGAAAACATACCACAGTGATGCATGTGCGCCCATGTTTATAGTAGTGCAATTTGTCATAGCTAAATCTTGGAAACAACCCATCAACTGAGGAATGGATAAAAAGATGTGGTATTTTTATACAATGGAGTATTACTCAGCTATAAAAAGATAAACTTTGTAGGTAAATGAATGCAACTAGAGACCATACTTATAAGTGAAATAAAGACCTGTGTGTTTAAACATCGTATTGTCTCCTTAAGTGTAAGAACCTGAAAAAGTAAATAAAATCTGAAAGGTGCAATAGATATTGTGAAAGAGAAAGAAATTGCTCAAAGGGAAGGAAAAACTGGGATGAGGGAAAGAAGAAAAAGCAAGGAGGAAGGGGAAAATATACATGTATATACAATAGCTGGGACAATTGTAGTGCTGATTTCTAATGGTTTATTGAAGGAACAGTTAATGTTTAATTTTTTTCTCTTTAATTTTTTGGACCAATTTTGCATACTTATATCTGGTAATCTGAACAACAAATTTGAAGACCACAGTAAGCAATATAACAACCCTGTTGAATTCCTACCATCTTGTTTCGTGAAATTCTGTATCTTTGCTAATTTTTAAATTTTTTTAATCCTCTTTAAAATTGTTTCAGGCTGGTGATATAGCTCAGTGGCATAAGTGCCTACCTGGTAAGTGCAAGGTCCTGAGTTCAATCCCCAGTACTGCAACAACAACAACAGAAAAAAACTAATTTTTTTAAAAAAGGATAAGTAAATCATGAATCCAGGAAGTAGAACACTCTTTGGTAACAGAAAGGAGTAAACTATTGATACATACACGGATGGATCAGAAGTCAGCTTAGGGAAAGGATGTCAGACACAAAAAATAGTAGTAGTTGTAATTCAATTCACACGAAGTTCTAGAACAGGTTGACACTCATTCCTGATGATGGCAATCATGTTACTAAAAGGGGCACAGGAGATTTCTACAGGGGCACTGAAAATGTTCCATCTCTTATTTTTGATGCTTCTTAGTTATAGGCATATGAACATAAAAACTCTGAGCACCTAAGAACCATGCATCTTTTTATATAAACACACACCAGTATAAATTATACCTTAACTTTAAAAAATCTGGTAAAATAGTAGCATGATATCCCCATTTTCAAGGTGAAGAAACTCAAGCTCAGAGAGGTTACGCAGTGTACCCAAGATCAAACAGAGAGTGATTAGGGCAGTTCACTAATTCTACTTTACCTGAGCCGGAAGGAGAGCGTGGGTGCTTAGGCTTCCTACTACGCCTCTCTGGCGGTACAAATAAAAGCATGAAGACACAATCACGTCACGTCTCCTGAACCCAAGGATCTTCAGGATATCTGCATTAGAATGTAAAGTGCATTGAGACAGCTCTTGGGGCAAAGTATATGGACCTCACAGACCCTATAGTTTGATGCCTTTTACTCCAATAAGTTTAACATTTGTAATGGAGGGCAGAGAGCAAGCACATCAGCCCTCAGAAACCCCAAGTGGACCATCAGTGAAATGTAACAAAGAAACAAACATATTCTCACAAAGCAGCTATTGATACTTTTCAAGTTTCAGACAAGATTGTGCCCAGCTGAAGTCAAAGACTGAGGCCGGCTAGTCTGTCCTTGTCTCTTCCATCTTCTAGGAAAAGTTGCTCAGAAAGAACTGAACAGAACCCTCCACAGGCTGCCTGCTCTCAGCCCAGAGACTCAGCACACAAAAAAGGCCCTCATTCTTTCACCCAGATGCTGCTAAATAAACCATATCACATGCAATGGTTTTGTCCGTCAGCATCTTTCCGACCCAACCGAGAAAATCTTTCTTCCTTTTGTCCTCTTTACGCACCAGTGAAGATTACGAAATGGGGAGATTTGGCCCTCAGAAGACGTGGCTGGAAAGCACTCCTATCTGGAGAGTCCTCCTAAGCCAGCAACAGCTGGTATGTGTGAGATTTACTCATCGGAGCCCAGAGGAAGCCAAACACTCCTTCCAGAGCTGGAATTCGGGACACAGCAATGTGAGATTCTCAAAAGGATCAAGGAAACAAGCATCAAACCATAAATCTGAAATCCAGAGTCCTGTGAAGAGTGAATTCCCTTCCATAACACTTGAGAAAGGGGATTTTCTTCAGGCAGAGCCAAAAATCCACATAGCAAAGGCTGGAAACAAAGGAAACAGGGAAAGAAAAGGCACAAATGTACCAACAGGAAGCCTCTTGTTCCATTGTCACGACAGAAATAAATTCAGTCGTGTTAGTTGGGACCATGCCTCTAAGCAATGGATGTAGGAATCAACTCTTCAAAGTCAATTTGGTAACATGGAAAACACAGTAAGATAGCAAATTGGAGAAAAATATTTCTTTTTATGGTTGGAAAGAAATATAGCAAAATATCAGTAGTGATCATCCCCAGGCACTAAGATTTTGGCTGAATTTTCTTTAAGACAAACCATCATTTTCAGGAATTCTAAGCTGGATATGGTGGTGCATGTCTGTAATCCCAATACTCGGGAGGCTGAGGCAGGAGGATCACTGTGAGTTTGAGGCCAGCCTGGACAACAAAGGCCAGACTGAACTGTACTGTGAGACCCTGTCTCAAAAAGACAAACAAACAATCCTACAGTGAGCTTGTGCTTGCAATGCTTTTGGCAGGAAGTAACGGGAAGCCAGACTAGTGGTGCCTTAAATCATGAGAATGTTTTTCATTAGATTTTAGAAATCTGAAGATCAGTACTTTCAGGGCTGGTCTAGAACCTCAGTAATACATCACGTGTCTGGGCCTTTCCCATCTTTCATCTCAATCATTCCTACTGGGTTGGGAGTTTGTTGTTAGGCATATTGTCTCATGCAACAGAGTGGATGCCACTGCTCCAGGCATTAAACGCAGGAAGGGGAAGTGAGGCCAGGGCAGGAGCAGAAATTCAGCCTCGCCTTTTCATTAGAGCGCGAAACTTCTTAAACATTCTTCTGGGAGACTGATTTTTACTTTTAACTGGCTTGTTCTACTGTCGACTATGGCAGTTGTGGCCACATCATGGACTTAGGTGGACACGGGTTTGCCTTGCTCTCAGGTGAATGTCCAGAGACTGAAAGGTGGAATCACCAGGGGTGTATGTGTTCAGGGCCATGGCTTGTGACGCCATCTTAGTAGCTGCTTGACCCACCTAGGACTGCCAGGGTCCTGGTGGGGAGACACATAAATCTGCCCCAGAGAAACAAGGGAGGGGAGGAAACTTGGAGGAAAGAGGGAGGGGAGAAAGGAAGGAAGAAAAGGAGGGCGAAAGGGAGGAACATGGATTTGAGCCTAAGATGAAGAAATATGCTAAGGATTATTCAAAGCTGAAATGAACTCCCTGGAAAGGTTTTCAGCACGCACATTTAAGATCAGTTTCACAAATCCCCATATCTGAATCATGATTTTTAACCAGTGTGTGGCCAGGGTGAGCTGTCAAGAGTTTGGGACACCTGTATGTCCCTTGATTGACATTCTCTCCACCCCCCATCCTGGAACTGGGGCTTGAATGTAGGAGCTTTGCGCAGCCAAGCCCCGTCCCCAATTTTCTTTTTTTAAATTTTGGGACAGGATCTTGCTAAATCATGAAGTTGCCCAGGCTGAACTCCAACTTTCCATCCTCCTGCCTCAGCCTCCCAGAATGCTGTAATTACAGACCTGTGGCAAATTCCACATCTGCTCTAACAAGAGGGTTTTCAAGGTGTGATCTTGCAGCCAGGCACAGGGGTACACACCTGTTGTGTACAGAGGAGGCTGAGACGGGAAAGTCACTTGATCCCAGGAGTTCAAGAGCAGACTAGGCGACATCGAAAGACTCCCACCGATTATACAAACAAGCAAAAACCGATGAGACCTTGGCAAACATGCTTCTCCCTTCTGTCCCCACTTGCCCCAAAGCTATTAACTACCATTGTGAAGGTCACTCAGGATCTAGTCTCCCTCTTGAAACTCTGAGCTAGTCCGGCTCAGCCCTGGGGACAAAGGGTAAGCCTCAGGAGATGCAAAGGCTGGGGCCTCTGGGACAACTCTTCTCTCCTTTCTTCTCAAAGCAGAGAAGTTTCTTCTTTCTTTTGTTTGTTTTGCTGGCCCAGCAAAATTCCCTCTTCTGATAAAAGCCTCTCTGTCCCCCCACGGATCCTCTCCGCCACATAATACAGTAGGTGTGACCAGGCTAAGGGGTCAGAACAGGGCCAAACTTGGCTACACTAGAGTCCGTCTCGGGACATCTGTTGGTGTCTCTATAAGGTACCTTTCTTTTGGGATCCTGAGCAAACAAGATGTAACCCTACAGCTGCTCGGGAACATCTTTGCCTCCATGAGCATGTGGCCTGCTTGAAAATGATCCCAGAGAGTGCAGATTCAAAAGACAGAGGCAGATTCCTAATGACATCACTTGAGCATCTGGACCCAGCCATACACAAAGCAAACTGCTCTGTAACTGCTGTGCACTAGCTACGTGAAGCAGTGTGTTTCAGTTACATGAATGGATGTGTTTTTCTGTTCGTTTAAATTAACATGAGCTAAGTTTCTATCAATTGCAACTGAAAAGTTCCTCAAAAAGTTTCCCTTTTATTCGGTTGACTCCTACATGTCCTTCAGATATTACTTAGAGGCCTCTCCAGTTCTCAGGTCTGAGCTGGGGCCCTCCTCTGTCCAGCCACAGAAGCATCAGCACATACACCACTGTAGTGTCATTTCCGCTTTGCTTCTTTGAATCTGTCCATAGACTCTGAGCCACACCATGAATCTGTGTAGTGTTTGCCATTGTGCCCAGATCTTAGTCATTTTTGTTGATCAAATAAATTATTGAACAAAATCACTGAACCGTAAGGGGGAGTGATCATCAGCATAGCCAGAGAGAGAGATTTTGTTTACTTTCTGATTAACTCTTCCCCTCCCTGTCCCTGTGTGACAAGAAGTCCCAAGGCTTGGGTCTGAGGAGGCTTCAGGTGGAATAGGGTGGATTTAAAATGCACCTCCGCCAGCGGGGAGCTGGAGGGAGGAGAGACCATGTTACCCAGACTGACAGGTGCCACTGTCTCGGCCCCTGTGGGTTTTCACTCATTGTCCTGTCCCTGTGTTTTTGGACTTTGGATTCCAGGCAGCACTGCTGACTCCCTATAACAAATCCCTCTGCTTTGTTTTGAAGGAGCCTGTTGTAATTTTATTTAAGTTCCTTCTCCTTTCCACCCAGGGCCTCCTCAGTCCCTATCTGTCCAAGGATTCTGTGATGCATTTGTGTCATTTAGTAAGAGTTTCTGTGACTGGGGAAGCGGAGAAAGAAAATTTATCACAAGCAAATATTTCACTGTTAATTGCATGTTTAAACGCCCGCCCCTCCCCCCAAACACACAGGGACGCAGACATTCAGTCCCAAACTGAAAATCAGCTTCTCTCCCTCATCCTCATTCCTCAAGCGTGTTGAATGATTTGTGAGGTAGACAGTCTGGAAGAAACAAGGAAGCAGATTAGTGTGTGTTTACTCAGCGGACCAACATGCAGACTGGTGGAAGACAAGCGAGAAGCCAGGCTCACAGGAGCAAGTAACAGCCACCGCGGAGTTGGCAGTTTCCGCGGTGCAGGGGACTGGGCGGAGCTTCTGCACACCTGAGCTTGTCCCAGCCGGTCCTCAGTGTGAGCCAGCACCTGGCATTGCCACTGTGTGGACAAAGATGCTGGACAGGGGTGTTCTGATCTACACAACAAACAGATGGCTGGTACTGGGTCAGCCCGAATCAGAGCCTAGGCTCTCCTCCCTCAGCTCCTAACTGTGAGGTTACGCATGTTGCATACTTAAAAGCATTTGGCGGGGTGGGCAGACTGGTCAACCGTGTTTGTAAAATGGTTTCCCTGGCACAGAGCCACACCTACTCACTTACTCGCCATCTCTGGTGACCTCAGTGCTACAGGCATGGACTTCAGTGTTGTACCAGAGACTCTATGACTTACAAAGCCTCAAATATTGACTAGCAGGTCCTTTCAGAGGGAGTCCCTGCTGCATATGCCATTTTATCAAGTGTTTTTTTTTTTTTTTTTTTTTTTTAAAGAAAGCAAGCCCCAAGCTGGGTGCGATGGCTCACATCAGTAATCCTAGCACTTTGAGAGGCTGGCCAGGAGGATCATCATTTTGAGCCCAGCTTGGGCAATTTAGCAAAACCCTGTCTCAAAGTAATGAATAAATAAAAATAAATAAATAAATGGCTAGGGTACAGCTCAGTGCAGAGGTCGTGTGTTCAATTCTCAGTACCACCGGGGGGGGGGGTAGCTCAAGGGTAGAGTGCATGCTCGGGGCCTTGGGTTCAGTCTCTAATGCTGAAGAAGAACAGAAGCAAACTCCAAAGCTGTGACTACGTTACCCCACCCCCATGGTAAGCAAGGACAGACGGAAACGTGTACCGTGGAACTCCATTCGCCAACTTCATTCTTTCCATGGCTCTGCTCACAAACCGAATTGGCCGTGAGCCAAATCTGATGGTTAAGCTCAGTGTTAACCTTGTGGTGAGATTTGATTTGGTTTATGACCAACTGGGTACTGGAAAGAAGCGGCAGAGGCTTGTGACCCAGTCACAGTTCTGAAAGCCACGTCTGGGGTTATGTTATAGCCAGATCACATGGTTTGCGCTGGCCCAGAGTCCTGTATGCAATCTTGGCTTCCAGGCCATGATTCCAGTGGGGTGATGCCCCCGGGGTTCCACTTTTTCTTTGTAGGGGATGGGAGCACTAATTTCTTGAGAAGCTCGAACTTTGTAGTGTTCAAATTTCCTTTTCAATGAAATTTTTTTCTCTCCCAAAACCTTTAGTCATTCAGTGAATACCCTGCAGACTTTGAACACAATCTTTACTGACAACTCTTAATGTTTATCTCTAGCCCAGACTTCCATGCATTCCAGATTTGGTCTCTCATGGTTTACCTACCATCTCCTGTTGCATATCAAATGGGCATTTCAAACTTCACATGGCCCCACCTAACTCCTGGTCTCTCTCTGTCTCTCTCTCTGTCTCTCTCTCTCTCACACACACACACACACACACACACACACACACACTCCTTCCTTGGTCTTCTTTTTTTGTTATTTTTCTCTCAAGGTTTCAAGAAAGCCATTTTATCTATGTGAAGATCTACAGCTCAGATTTACTTTCTTTATTAAATTCTTAACACCTATTAATTGTACATCCTGATGGGGTAGAGTGTGATATTTCAACACTTGTGTCCAATGCATCATGATCAAATTCAGTAATTAGCATTTCCATCACCTCAAATGTTTATCATGTCATTGTATCTGGAACATTCCAACTCTTCTCCCCCAGCAGTTTGAAGTACGCAATAAATCACTGTGAACCACAGCCACCCTGTTGTGCTGCACAACACTGGAACTTATATTTTGGTACCCACTACCCATTCTCTGCCTCTCCCTCTTCCCTGTCCCAGCTTCTGGAAACTCTGGTTTGCTCTGCGTCTAGAGCATCAGCTTTGAAGCTTCCGCATTGGTCCTCCTAACACCCTCCAATTCCTTTGTTCAGAGGCTCAGGTAAGTAAACACCTTGCCATCTTTCTTCATCCCTCCTTTGTCACACACCCACACCCCTCCCATCATCAGATCTCGGTCTGTCCTACCACTTCCAGGGCCACCCCCGCACAGGCAGGTAGTATCACTCATGCGACCCGCTCTATAGGACCCTGATGTGGTTTGTGTCTGGATGTCCCCGCAAAGCCTCATGCAGTCACGGGTGGGCTTCTAGAGTTTTTTGATTGATTCATGGTCAAGTGCTGGGATTACGGGTGTGAGTGCTACACCTGCCTTGGGGCGGGCAGCTTGCATACAGTATAAGGGAGGGAAAGAGGCTCCCTCTTGCTCCAATCGTTTTGCTCTTATTGCTTTTGCTGTTTCCCCTCAGCCATGAACTGCTGCCCTCTGCCATGTGCCACCCAGCCTTGGAGCCAGCCGAGTACGATCTGAAACCTCCACAAACGGTGAGCTAAATAAACCTTTCCTTCCTTAGTTCTGGGCATCAGGCATTTTGTCTCAGCAATGAGAGAAAAGTAACTAAGATAGACCCTTAGTTCTTCCCCTGTCTTGACCCATCGCTGGGACCCGTACCTGACACCTGAAACTAAAGGAAGAGAGGTTTATTTTGGCTCATGGGTGCAGTCCACGGTGGGCTGGCTGCGAGGCGAAAACGACATGAGAGAGGGGCACGGTGGGGGAAGGCTGCCCACATCATGGGGGCCAGGGAGGAAGGGAGGACCAGGAGGGAGAGAAACACTTCCAGGTCATGCCCACAACCCACCTCTTCCAACAGCCCCATCTCCTAACAACGTTAGTGATCAACTCATCAGTGGATGCATACAGCACCCTGTGATCCAGTCACCTTCCAGACCCATGAGGCTTTGAGGGACACCCCAGATGTAAACCATAGCAAGCCATCTTTAAATTTCACTCCCGAGTGACCGCTGGAAGCATCAGGCAGGACGTACCTTCTGCCTGCAGAGGCCTCCAGCCCTTCCCGCACCCTTCAGAGTAAAAGCAAAGTCCTCACAACGCGGAGCAGCCCTGAGAGATCTTTCCTTCCTGACTCTCGTCGCCTCTCTGGCCTCTCTTGTCTTGCTGTCTCCTCGCTGTTCCTCACACACTCAGGGTCACTGTCATTTCAAGATCCTTGTTCTTGCTGTTTCCTTGGCCCTGTGCTGAGCTCATATGAAAGCTATGCCCAGCAACAGTCTTCCCTGGGGGAAATTTGAATTTGAAACCGAGATTGTTGGTCATTTGGGGGCAATTAAAATTATGATTCCAAAATTCTTTTAGTCAGTCTTGAAAAAACAATCAAATATATAAATAATAAAAGCCACACATTTTTATTAGCACCTTAAGAGAAAGAGATGAATTGTTGATGCAAGAACTTTATGCCACAAAGCACCCGGCCAGTCATTACGTTTGATCCTCTCCCTCTGGATCAGAGCTGTTGGGTCTTGCAAGCCAGACCTTGAAGACATCGAAATGTAAACATAAACATAGTGGATGGAAGAGTCTTTCCCATCAGGAGCAAATTGTGGATATCCAATAACTTGTCCTCGTTAAATTTAATTCAACGGCAGTGGTACCTTGGTTCACAAACTTAATTCTTTCCACTATTCTAGTTGTAAACCAAGTTGGATCAGAATCAAATCAAATTCAATGGTTAGGTTCAATGTTGACCTTAGGGGGACATTTGATTTGGTTCTTCTCTACTTTGGACCAAAATCACAGAGATAATTGAGTTCGCAGACCGAGGTGTCACTGTATATGTTTGGTGAGGGTAAAGAGACTAAAAATTTACAACGCTAGTAAAAATAAATTACAAGCATAGCAGAAGTAAGTAAAATGCCCTCCATGTTCAGTAGCATTAGCAGAGCAAACAGAAAGAGGGTGGGGGGAGATCTGTGTCTGCCTGACTACTATCTCCACCCCCATCCCCACGGGGGCCAAGAATCATGGGGAATAAAATGGATTTCACCTACAGATGGACTGGGGTTTGAAGTCTTGCCCCTGCATTTTCCAGATGTGGAGCTTTGGGCAAGTCCTCACACAGCTCTGACCCTTCCTTTCCTTATCTGCAGAAATAATGGTCCTTATTTTAAGGTTATTTGAGCTTAAAATGAGATAATGCCTGTAAAGAGCTTATCTAGCATAGAGTGTGGTACATAGTGAGCTTTTTGTCTCCTCTGATGTCACCTCTGGATGTCTTTGAAACTCGAACACTTTCAGAATCCAAAGGAGCAATGACTCCCTGAATGACTGAGTAACTTTGCCCGGGGTCATAAAGTCAATGAACTGCAGAGCAGAATTTGAATCCGTGTACATCTGGTTCCACCTAGTGCTATTTCTAGTAGATGAATACTTTTCAATCTTCAACCACTTGGTAAGCATTTTCCACTCATGCTTTTTGCCAGATATGCACACCACCTGCAATATTATTTCCTTAAGTATTTATTTGAATTAATTCATTTTATTATTGCAATAAATTTACTTAAGAAGCATTATATCTCCTTTCAAAGTGAAACTAGCATGATTGGCACACATAGATGGGAGCTGTAATATTTAATACTATGTATTTATGTATAAGTGTGGACACTATGTACATTAATGAATCCAAAACACTGTTGTTGGATCTCAGCTGGATGCTATGAGTTGCTGAGAGCTCCCAGCCAGAAGCCTCTCCGTCTTGGTTTACAAAGAGAGATTAGCAAATGTTAGAGGGCTAAAGACATCCCAGGCCCCACGGGAGACTTCCTCCTGCATGTATTCAGAATGATTGAAAGACAATTGAACAGGGATTATTAATGGTGTCACTGTGTGAAGTGCTATTTGATATCATATCCACGTACAGTACGCAACCAAAACATCATCTCCTACACTACCAGGGGAAACGCTCTGGGCTTTGCTATGACCTTACCCTGGAATCTCCAAAAGCAGAGCTCAGAATGCAGTTTTTCAAAATTTTACTACCCATCACCTATGGTGGCAAATATGCACCCACATTTACGTCTGTATTCACTCATGTCTATACTTACATCTGGATTTTATTCTATCATCTCTCTCTCTCTCTCTTTCTCTCTCTCTCTCTCCATTATTTACCTACCTACCTACTTACCTACCTATTTTTGCAGTGCAGGGGATGCAGCCCACGGCGCCAGTCATTCTTGGTAAGTGTTCTTCTTCCTTAGCCTCCTGGGTAGCTGTGAGTACAGGTGTGTGCTGCTGCACCCAACTCAATATCTTGAACAATGAATTCTCAACAAAAGTACTTAAGCCATGATGCACAGTTCTTACTAAGACTCTGTGTTTTGCATATTGATCTTTCTTTCCATTCCCATTCTTTTCCTTTCCTACCCTGAGCTATCTGATTTCTAAAATGGTAATCAAGACCAGTGAAATAAATGCTGAAGCTATACCAACCGATGACAGATAAAAGAAGGCTTGCATGGAGATCTACAGAGATACAGATAAAGAAATAGAGAGAGATGGAGAAATGCAGAGAGACAGAGAGATAAACTCAAAGTATACTTTGGTGACCCTGGGCTCCCCTAAGCCCTTCAGGGGCCCACCAGATTGAAATTGTTCGGACATAACAATACTATTTGTCTTTTGCATTTTGTGTCTCACAAATATGCAGGGGAGGCTTCAAAAGGCAGTGTGACATGTGATGATGTCATCCCATGACAGTAACATGTAACATCTCTTCCTTTTCATACAAATGTATAAATATTTTTTAAATGTTTCAGTTTAAATTCCTAATATGGTAAATAACACTAGGCAAGATATATGCATAAAAACCCTTTGGGACCCTCTATAATTTTCAAGAGTGTCAAGGGTGTGAGGAGGCCAAGAGCCTTGAGGACAGATAAATCTTACCTAATCCCAGATCTTATCTGCTCAGTTCATGAAGGAAGAATTAAGTTGTGTAGAAGTTAAAGGAGGAGAAGAAGCAGGACTGCTGTGGAGCCATGGTGTGCACAGTAGGTCCATGCCACGAGAGCAGAGCTCCACCTCTGTCCTGGAAGGGCAGGTGGCTTTGCATAATCATGGGAGGGAGGGAGGGAAGGAGGTTGGCCCAGCACGGGTGGCTCAGCCTGTGCTGGGTGGGGGGAAGGGAATGAGGTGGGGTGAATGCAGGTGGGGAGGACACCAGCCCTGCTTGATTGGAAGGTGTCATTTAGAGGAGAGATTCAAGGGTCAGTGTTGACAACCCTCCCACCCCTTGATGGTCCGAGGCCCTCTTGGCTGGGGAAAACCAAATAATCTGGTCCACATTCCCTGAACATCCCCTCACCCCCTCCCAGGAGCTGAGACCTCACCCAGGGCTCCCCTATGGGGCGGGAGTTTGTAGTCAACCACAGCGCAGAGCAAACCCCGAACGGTTTCTTTTCTTTGGAAGGCTTCTTGAAACAGGAAGAGGGGCTGTTGGCTCAGACTTGCCAAGAGTTAAGTCATTCCTCGCTGATACAAACAATTTCTCGGGTTACTCTTTGGGGCCCAGGAACTTTTGTGAACTATGCAGGGTTTGAACTCTTCAACTCTGAACCTCATTCCCTTGGGTTGTCCGCTGGGGCTGGGGCACTAGGTCTCAGGCCCTGCCTGGATTTCCAGACACATGGCCAGGCTACAGGGCGGGTGAGTCAAGGCCCAGCTCATGGAGACCTGGTCTCCAGATGCACTGAGCCAGGTGCTTCGTACGTGCAGCAGGGCCTGGATATACTAGCAGAGTGTGCAGAATCAGGACAGCATTTGCTGAGATTACACTGTATACCACTCCCTGTCCTGAGCATCACACATATGTCATCTCGTTTAATCCTGACAGCCACTTTGTGGGGCAGAGTGGGTGCTTCAGAACAATGTCCCTGGAGCCACATGCTTGTGTTTGTGTTCCAATTCTCCCATGTGGCGTATCATATTTTCTCAAGAGGGCCACAGCATTATCCCCACACATTCTTCTACCACGTAACCTCCTTCCATCCCGAGTTGAGGTCTTGATCAGCACGGTTTGTTTTCTGCTGCTATAACGGCATACCAGAGACTGGGTACTTTATAAAGAAACAAATCTTTTTTCACAGTTTCTGGATCTGGGAAGTTCAAGGTCAAGGCACCAGCATATGGTGAGGATCTTTATGTTGCCTCACAATGTAGTGGACGGTGGAAGGGCAGAGTATGAATGAGAGCAAGAGGGGACCAAACTCACTTTCATGATGAAAACATTTGTGTTACAACATGAACTCACTCATGAAGGTGGAGCCCTCATGACCTGGTCACATGATAAAGGTCCTACCCCACCCCCAACGCTGCCATACTGAGGATGAAGTTTCCAGCACATAGGTGGTGGGGGACTCATTCAAACCATAATAGCCCTCCTTGTTCAAATCTGGTGACTTGCTTGTAACCAATGGAACATGGCAGAAGCAAAACTAAGGTACTTCCAAGGCTAGGTTGGAAAAGGCCAGTCTGTGTCCCTTTGTTTGCCCATCATTCCTGCTGGTGCCCTGGGCCATCCAATGGGAAATGTCCCAAGGCCTCTACACGAGGAGGCCAGTGGAGGTGCCCTGGTGGGGCTCAGGTCCCACTGAATGTAGTTTCTGAGTCATCCTCACTCAGGTGACAGACATATGAGAGAGTGGCTTCAGATCCCAGCCTCCAAGTCTTTCTAGATGAGGCCCTAGGCCTTGTGGGCCACAGAGAAGCCATCTCTACCATGTCCCTTCTGAATTCTCCACCCATAGTATACATGAGCACAACAGAATGCCTGTTGTTCTATGTCACTAGTTTGGGCTGGTTTTCATTATAGGGATAATAACCTGAAGTGCCGCTAACCTACTTTTTGACATTGGGTGCTTTACGTTACTTTTCTGAATCTGAGGCTGCTAATCAGGAAAATGAAAATAATTCTATATACTCCATAGAGATATAGGGAGAATTACATTAAATAACTCACTCGTACATTCTAAGTGCATAATGGAAGTCCTTGCTATTAATTATTGAAGTCTCCTTAACAAATAGAAATAAAATGGAAAAGGAATTGCTTTTCATCCCCAAACCTCTTCCTTTTTCTCTGCCCCAGTGCCAGGGCCAGACAAGGAGTATAAATAAGCCAAATATACTGATCACAGAAAAAGTGACAGATGCACAAACTCATGAACAAAGCTGAGGTGTGAGTCCGGCACTGGGCATCAGGAAGTGGGTGAGGTCTGTGGCCAGCTGGAGAGGTTATGCATTTCTGAATGGGGCTATCTCAAACCAACTCCAGCCAAGTGTTGATAAGCAGGAATGTGGTTCCAATATGGTCTTCTAACTGCAAGGGAAAGTAAATACATATTTGATGTGACATTGTCCAATTCTTAACTATTAGCAATGAGTTCAAATTTTTGAAAACTGTTTAGTGGGCCAGCTGAGCATTCTAATGAGCCACTCTGAAGCACCAGCTTCAATGACAGCATAGTCTGGATGGCCTGCTAGCTGGGGCCAAAGGGAAAGAAGCTCTCCTTGTCCTGCCGGTGTCCCCTGAGGTGACGCACATCCCTGCAGGCCAATTGCAACACTTCTGATCCTATGGGAACCGCACCGGCCAATTCCAAAGCATCTGCTTAGAACAGAATTTCGCAACCTTCTAAAAATTATTGCTGTCCTAAAGAGCTTCTCTCCCCCCCAGTCTCTCTCCCTTCCTGCGTGTGTGTGGGTACTGGGGATTGAACCCAGAGCCATTACACTGAGCTACATCCCCAGCATCCCTCCCTTTTTTCCCCATTTTTTGGAGCCAGAGTCTTGCTAAGTCTCTTAAGTTACCCAGGCTAGGCCTGAATTTTTAATCCTTATAATTCAGCCTCCCAGAGTGCTGAGGTTTCAGGCCTGTGCCACCACCACACCTGATCACAGTTTTTTTTTTTTCTTAATTACCTTCCACCATGAAATTTTAACCTGTGGGTATTTCACATATCTCTTTAGGTCTTGGATGTACACTGGGCTTCAGGCATAAGAGAGTGTGATATTATTTTCACCCCAGCCAGGCATTCTCGATAGAGGGTAAGGGCAGTATTGTTCCCAAGGATTGAAAATGGGTTCTCAGGTGGCAAAAACAGAATCTTAGTCATTTTGTGTATAGAGTGCAGATGCACATCTCACAGGGTGAAGTCTGAAACACCAGCAGTGCCAGCATTTCCTGGAGGGGAGGTGGAACGGGGAAGCAGTCGGGAGGCCCCTTAGGTGGTGGCAGTGGGAGTAAGGCAAAGGTCTGCTCTAGATCCTGTCGTGCCAACACCCTGCTCAGCTCATGGGCCAGGGGAGTTGCCTCTCCTTTATCTGCTTCCGGTGCCCAGGGTCTCTGTCTTCCCGCAGCATCCAGCCCCAGGAATCAAGGACCTGTTCCCAGTCACAGTGAAGAGCTGGCAGCAAGCTCAGCTCCAGGTGAGGCCCATGCAGTCACCCAGGGCCCGAGCCTGGAACGGTCCTGCACTTGAATCCAAACTGCTGCTACTAGCTTGCACTTCTTCATGACATTCCTTTTGCATTGGGCTCAGCAAAATGATGGTTTTATAATCTGGGACTGAAGTCCACCTTTGCTACTTGCCAGCTATGTGATCTTGGCCAGTTAATCCAAAAAGAATCGGTTTCTTCACCTGCTGAAGGAGTGAAACAAGGTACTCACCTCCAAGAGTTGACAGTGAGGAGTGTTTGGGCCACAGCCTGCAGGGACAGGACCTGCCTTGGCACCGGGGAGGCAGGTGATCAGCACAGCTGGGACATATTCAGTCTGCAGAGTGTAGGTGCGTTGGCAAGATCCCATTTGCAGCTCTTCCTTGGCCATCAGCTGATTTCGCCTGTTGATGGTTCTGATTGGTTTGTTTGTCATCATCTGTGCCTCATATGATTGGTCAATGCCTGCGCTTCGCTTGTTTCTAAAGAATGGGTTTATCGTCTTGCTTATAGGTCTTCCTTTCTCTAGGTGAGTGAGGCTCACTTCTGGTCTGGCAGCATGGCCCTAGCTCCTTGGCAGCAGTCTAGTCCCACAGCAAGTCGTCTCCCAGCCTAGGCCCTGTGCCTACAGGTTTGGGAGTTGCCTGGCCCTGTTGCGTATCTGTGGAATATGTTCCCACCATCCCTAAAGTGTGATTGTACCCCAGTGCTCCAGTCTCAGGACCCCACATCATGCTGAGTGTGGGCCAGGTAGATCTTTAGCAAATTGACTCTATGCTGCTGCTTCGGACATGGATGCTTAGGGTGCCCCATAAAACCTCTTCCAATTTATGTGAAGGAATCTTTCTCACTATCCAGTGGAACAGAGATCTGGCCCCGAGACAAGGGAAAGAGAGGCCTCTGTGTTTATGTGTGTGGTGTGGTTGGGAGAGGGGGACAGGGCGTGGCCAACAGCCAACTGTGCAGCAGCAGAGAACCAGGAACAAACTCTGTCCTCAGCCACGTGCAAACTTCCAGAGGGAACACAGAACAGTCATGCACCTTCTCTGAGTCTCTGCTTCTGCATTTGCAAAATAAGGAGTGTATCAGTTACTTTTGGCTGTTAGCAACCAACAAGGAAGTAAAAGTAACTTAAGCTAAAAAGGGGATTCTACTGGTAAGCGGAACTGTAGGTAGCTTCAGGCACAGAGAGATCCAGGTGTCCTCTCAGAGCACTAGAAATCTGTCTGTTTTTAATCTCTCAGCTGAGATAGGAGAAATCCACGGTCAAGGCCAGCCTGGGTTACTTAGTCATTTAGAGACTCTAACTCCACGTCTTAAAAAGGGACTGGAGATAGAGTTCAGTGGTACAGTGCTTGCCTAGTGTGTGCAAATCTCTCTGTCACACACACACACACACACACATGGGTTATTTCACAGGCTTCAAAATTGAAATGGTGTGCTTTAACTCTTCTTCCCCTCCTCCCACTCACCTCATCGTTTCCTTCTCCACAGGCAACACTGTGTCCAGTTTTGTGGGAATCTACACTGCTTTCCCATCACTACTGTAACAGACTGCCACAAATTTAGTAGCTGAAAACAGTACAAATGGATAATCTTTTAGTTCTGTAGAAGTCTGATAAGGTCTCACTGACTAACATCACTGTGTCCCCTGGGCTGTGTACCTTTGTGGAGGGGACAGTCTGTGCCCTTCCCGCGTGAGGCCCTCATTTCTGTCACACGGCACAACCTGATGCTCTCACTTCTACCTCCTTCTTTGAGGTAGAGAAATCCTCCTGGTCACACTGGGCCGCCCATGCAATCCAGAGTCATCTGGCCATCTCTAGGCAGCAGCTTTATTAACTCCACCTGCTGCCTTCATTTCTCTTTACCATGTTGGGCAGTTTTTTACAAGTTCCAGGGATTAGGCAGTAGACATCATTGGGAGCGGTTTATTTTTCCTATGATAGTACCCTTAAGAAATAGTCTGTGCATGCGTAAGCAAACTGTATTTTCATTTACAACCTAATAAAGAGCAGCATTGGACACTTAAATGTGGTGCACACCTAATCTTTACTTAGTGGAATGCACAACCCATTAATTGCCTCTGATCCTTACTTATTTGTAAGGAAATAGAACATACAGCAAATGCAAAACTAAGTACTGCTTCATGAAACTTTGTTTCAGTCTTTTGAGGGTGAGTGCATATATGTGAACTTCCTCATGACAGAAAAAATGTTTTTTACAATGAGTCACTGTAAAAAATGTTGGGAAGTTATTATTATACAGTTCAGTGGTTATGTGAGGTTTTTCTGGGGTTAGACTGTCTGGCTCCATCACTTACCAGCATTATGACCTTGAATAACTGACTTAATCACCCTGAGCCTCAGTTTCTGTGTCTGTAAAATGGGCATAGTAATCACATCCACCTTACAGGGTTTATGAGAAAATGAAATGAGCTGAAATGTGCTAAGCATTTAGTACAGTGCTTGACATGTGATAAGCATGCGTTATTATCTTTGTTTTGCTGTTCTTATGATTCTTTTAAAGACAGGATGCGGATGTGATTTTTAGAGGAGAAAGGGAGCAGGCCATGCAAGGAGTTTGTACGGAGTGAACGTGGTCGGTACCTCAGCTCAGGATGAGCGAAGGCAGTGGGTAGCATGGTGTGGAAGGGGTGCCTGTGCTAACGAGGGGGTGAGGAGTCTCACACGAGGTCCACAGCGGTGGTGATCAGTGTGCCAGCTCCAGGGGGTGGCTTTAGGGGTGCCTGATGACACGCAAGTGGGTTTGCAACCTGAGCAAGGCTGGCTCATTAATCCACCAGAATCTTCCTCCAAATCTGAGCACAGATTAGTTTACCTGATCCATTCATTCATTTGGCCAGTATTTATGGAGTGTCCTACTGTGTGCTGGGCCCTGTGGCAGGATGAGGCTACAGTGTTATCCTTGTGGTGTGCACAGCGTCGGGGGGGGGTGGTATTTACATGTGTGTCAGGTGATGTCAGAGAGTGCTACAGAGCATTACAGGCAGAAAGATGGGGATTTGATGTATCAGGGCACAGGGCACATGGGGAGATCCCTGCGGAGACGCATTTGGCCAGATCCCTGCAGGATGAGGAGAGGCTTCAAGGTCAAGGGCTTTGGGCTTGTGAGGAGAATTCCAGGTAGGTGGCAGGGCAAACTGCCAAATGCGTCAAGGAGATGGTGCAACCCAGGCTGGGGTCTAGGGCAGCCTCAGTGTGTCATGAGGAAGCTGAAAAGAAAGACATTCCACCAGGGCCAGGGATGCTGGACTTGGGCAGGAGAGGGTTGGGAGCAGTGGCAGAAAAAGAGGCTAAGAATTGTTGGGCAGTAGGACAGGAGGACGTAGCATTACGGAAATACCAGATCGCAGCGCAGCACCGTGTCAGAGGAGGCACGGCAGTGCTTAGGGCAGGGCAGCTATGGGCTGGGGGCCTGGTCAGCTGGGGAGCAGCTCTTCTTCAAGAAGCTTCAAACCTTGTCCACATCCTGTCTGAGTTCTAAAGGCTCCCGAGTACCGGGATCTGTGTGTGAGAACTTACAAGTCAGAGTTGCACTAAGATCAATGTCAAGGTCAGCTTAGGGGCATCATTCACTTATTTATGGAACGATGCTTTGAAGTCAGAGAGGCCTGGGTTGACATCTAGAGTCCATCACCTACTAAATTCCTAAGCAAATGCCCATTGTGCACCTCCGTTTCCCTGCCTATACCACGGGGATGGCAAACCTACTCCCTGAGGCATGGGAGGCGTTAATGTGGAGGATGGGCTTAGCGTGTCATAGGCACCCAGGATCTGCTTGCCCTGGACTCTAGAGAGCATGTAGACGACACAGACATGGCAGTTTTCTGCCCTCCAGGAGCTGTAGGGCTTCATGAATGACACATGTGGCCATTTCCACATGTGGGACAGGGACACACGGTGGAGGTACTGACGCAGAGGGGATTGCTGGGTTAGAAGGTAACTGCTAACCTCTGAGTCATAGGTTACAGTTTAGTGACCCCTCAGAATTCTCCGGGGCCCATTAATTGCAGTGACAGAAACTCAATTAAAATTGATTTATATTCGGTTCATATAACCCATATATGAATCCAGAAATAAAGGCTTCAGTCCAGGCTGGGCCCAGGTGCTCATCTGAGGGCCTAAGAATCTGTTCTCACTCCCATCTCCCTGGTCTGCTTAACTATGCCATGGCTTTAGTCACAGGCAAGCTTGTGGAAGTAAATGGCCTCCAGTAGTTCCAGGGTTATTTCCTCCCAGATTAACTACTCCAGAGAAAAGAGAGTTTTTCTCTTCCAATAAATCCAGCTGAATTTCAAAATTTGAGTCTCATTCCATATGTTGGGGGGTGACAGGTCCTTCCCTGAACCAATCCCTGGGGCTGCAAAATAAACTCTGCTGATTGGTTCTGCCAGAGTCACATGCTCAGCCTTGGGGCCAAGGTGGGCGGGGCTTGAGCAGGGGTCACGCCCACAAGACCAGACCCCAGGACTCTGTTCTCTCAGTTTCATTCTCAAGTAAACTGTTGGGGATCCGGGGAAGATGGCGACCGGGTGAGCAGCAAGGGAGCGAACCTCCTTAATAAACACCACCAGCTCGAGACAGACTTGGTGAGCGTGAATGCCGGAACCTCGGCTGGGAAGTTTAAACTGGGCGTATTTCTCTGAGATGCCGGGGGAGATGTGGTAGGGCGGAGCAGGCTGCCGGGGCGAGACGTGGGAAAGTC